>RPOG01003152.1:0-28413 GCA_008086565.1 Thalassoma bifasciatum | reverse complement strand
TCCTGTTTCCTGTTTTATTCTCTTCACTTTAAAATAAAAGTCTAATGTTACGGTTGCACCACCCTGACATTTGACAAGGTGAAAATTACGGGACAAAAGTTTTTTACATTTCTCAACAGCTTTAAAATTCTTTTTATTTGCAAAGAATGTTTTATTTAAAAAGGTTCAAGCATAAAATAATGCCACTGTATTTTTAATTTCCATTCACAATAACTGACATTCAATTTTTAGAGTTTAATTACTGTGGATACTTGTCAGGACGGTTGCACCACCTGACATTTTGGGGGTTTGAGGAACCAAAACACAAAAAAACATGTTATATTTTAATAGTGTAAAGATGTGTTCAAATAACACAGGTTTCATAGAATAAAGAAATACATGTGATGAAATACTCAATTCATGATGGAAGGAAATATTGCACTCAGACACAAAAAAAGGGGACGTCACCTCATTGACCCATGCATTCATATTTTTTAACCTGATAATATACTGTAATTAATTAATCACAATTAACGCGTTGAAGTCCCGGCCCTACTCTCAGCTGTTTCTAAAAGTATAATATGACACCTTTAAATCTGCGTCAGGCCCGGTCACGCTCGCCATCAGCCCGTGTGAGTCAGTGTCAGGGCGCCGGTCGCTCGGTCAGATCATGTGACCTCGTCCTAATGAGGTGTGTGAAGACTGATAATCTAAAGTTTACACTGTTCTGTCCAACGCAGGCTTACACTGATTACACGCCTGTTCCTGACACATCCAGGGCCCCGGGGCCTCGTTACGACCTCACACACACACACACACACACACACACACACACACACACACACACGCTCAGTGCAGCACATATGAACTATCTCACACACACTTATACTGGAGAATCGTGAGGTTATTGTTCGCTCTGAAGGATAAACACGCTCTGAACCGTCGGACTCGACCCCAGAGCGCCGACCGCGTCCTGCAGGCGCCGCCGAAACAGACGCCGCTCACACGCCAGGACGCAGAAATCAGTCAAACGTTTCTGTTTGTGCAGCTTCAAGTCAACAAGTCAGAGCAGGTTTGAGATATTTATTCGATCAGATCTTTGGTTTGAGGCCAGAGAAGGAAGAAAAGGATGAAATCACTAAAACTGAGCAGCAAAACAAAACTTTTATAAACACGGGAAAATAAACACGGACGACTCGCCAACGACTACACTGCAAAAACAGAAACATACACAAGTCATTCTGTCTTATTTGTAGTAAAAATTGTCTTATTGTTCTTAATTTGAGCCACATTCACTAGGCCAGGTCACAAAAATGTCTTATTTCAAGTTTTTTAAGACAAAAATGAGGTGTAAATTGTTTGTAACAAGTCAAAAAAATCTGCCAATGGGATAAGACGAATTCACCCGGGAAGTTTCTTGAAATTAGAAAGATGTCTTAAAACCAGAATCTTTTATCTTATCCCATTGGCTGATTTTTTTAAAAAATCATGGGATAAATTAAGTCAAACTTTGGGGTTTAAAGTAAAATAATGAGATAAAAGGTCAAAATTTTTGGGAAAAAAGACAAAATTCCGAGGAAAATATTTAAAATCGTGGAATAAATAAAATCAAAATTTGTGTTTTAAACTCAAAACAACAAGATAACAAGTCAAAATTTTGTGTTCTAGTCAAAATTTCAATGGAAAACAAAATTTTAAGTCAATCCAGTCAAAATTATGAGGATAGAAAAGTCAAGACCATGAGATTTAGAGTCATAATTATGAAGAAAAGAGTCTGAATAATGAGATAAAACGTCAGAAATTTGAGGTAGAAAGTCAAAATTCTTAGATATAAAGTCAAAACTGGGGAAAAAAGTCAAGATTGATAAATGAGCCATAAGACGAATTCACCCGGGAAGTTTCTTGAAATTAGAAAGATGTCTTAAAACAAGAATCTTTTATCTTATCCCATTGGCAGATTTTTTTTACTTGTTACAAGCAATTGATGCCTCATTTTTGTCTTTAAAAAACTTGAAATGAGACATTTTTATGACCTTGTCTAGTAAATGTGGCTCAAATCAAGAAGAGTGAGACAAATTTGACTAAAAATAAGACAGAATGACTTGTGTATATTTCAGTTTTTGCAGTTTGAGGCCAGAGAAGGAAGAAAAGGATGAAATCTCTGAAACTGAGCAGCAAAACAAAACTTTTATAAAAATGGAAAACAAAATAAACACGGACGACTCGCCAACGACTACACTGCAAAAACTGAAATCTAAGCAAGTCATTATGTCTTATTTTTAGTAAAAATTGTCTTATTGTTCTTAATTTGAGCCACATTCACCAGACCAGGTCATAAAAATGTCTTATTTCAAGTTTTTTAAAGACTAAAATGAGGTCTGAATTGCTTGTAACAAGTCAAAAAATCTGCCAATGGGAAACGAAAAACAAAGTTAATACAAGAAACTTTTTAATTATCCCATTGGCAGAGTTTTTTTTTATTTTTTACAAGCAATTCAGACCTCATTTTTGTCTTTAAATGATTTGAAATAAGACATTTTCCTTGACTTATCAGTTAAATTGTGGCTCAAATCAAGAAGAAAAAGACAATTTTCACCAAAATACGACATAATCACTTGAGTATGTTTCAGTTTTTACAGTGTAGACTTTTAGATCTTCTCTATCTTATAGTTTAAAGCTTAAAAATGAGTAAATATCTGAAAAAATAAAGAATAAAGTTTATCAGTTTGAACTATAATAACTTGTCTTTGTAGTGGACTCAGCTGAATAAAGATTAAACAGGATTTACAAATCATTTTCTGTTTTTATTGACTTTTTTCAAACTTCACTGGAGTTGTAATTATTCTTTGTCTTAAATGTTTCAAATGTTTTATTGAATCTTGTCTGCGGTCGTTTTTTATTCAGCGTAGAAACTCTGAGTCTGTGAGATGAAACAGAAGCAGCAGATTAATCTTTGTTCTTTCTTTCTTTTGTCAGAGATCAGGAAATGTTTCTGCTTCAGCTTAAAGAAACTTTAAAACACTTTTCCTCTCCTTTGACCAGAGTAAAGATGGCGTCTTTTGTGCTTCAGGAAACGTTTTCTCTCTCAAACACGGAGGTCAGCGCTCACGGTCAGACTCAGATTTAAGGTCCTGAACCGAACACACGAGTTTGAAGAAAGTTTTTTTTCTCTCAGACTCAAAGTTTCAGCCTCTTTCTTTCAGTCTGAGGCAGAAACATCAGGTCACAGGAGGAGAGAGAGAGGAGCGTGGCGAGGTGTCAGGGCCTCTCGCCTCCTCGCTGACCCTCGCCACTCCTCTTCCCCCCGACCCCTGAACCCCGACCTCACAGCGGCGAGGAGCGAGAGCGAGGTCTGGAGATCCTCAGAGCTGTTTATGTTGGGAGCGGATGTTTGGAGCCGTGAGGTTAACGGCTCCAAACGCCATCACACACACGAGCTGCTCGCCGTGTAAGCGTCCGTCACTCTGATGGAGAACACGCTTCACGTCTTTACACATTTTCACTTTCAGGATTTATGTCACACTCTTCTAACACTAAAACAGTTTTGCTGACTCATCATAATTAAGTTTTCACGAGAGGAAGTTACATCAAAACATGTTTAAATGTAATTTTGGCGTCAAATGAAAAGAATTCAGAAATCTCACTTTACCTGTTAATGTTGGATTTGTCTGTACATAATATCAGATTTGTACAAAGGCATTTTTGCAGGTTTTGAGATAAATAATTCATTTTTGACTAGTGAACAGAAAATTGGAGATATCTCTAATGTAATTGTTGAACATAAAAATGTAATTAGGACACGTACAAAGGGCTCGCCAAAGTTATGATCCTGCTCTGGTTACAAAAACCTGTTCATGTGCGTTTACACCGAGGACGAGTTCATCGTCACAATCTGCTGATTTCCCTCCTTCACAGTTTGTTTGGAGCCTTTTTCATGACCCAGCAGTTTTCAGAGACGGCGTTTAGGGCGGTGAGGAAATGAAGCTGATAAATAAAACATGGATCCTCCGTGTGGGAGGAAAATAAGAAAATGTTTGAATCTGAAATGATGGAAACAGAAGAGATCAGGGATTTAGACTCTCTCTCTCTCTCTCTCTCTCTCTCTCTCTCTCTCTCTCTCTCTCTCTCTCTCTCTCTCTCTCTCTCTCTCTCTCTGTCTCTCTCTCTGTCTCTCTCTCTCTCTCTCTCTCTCTCTCTCTCTCTCTCTGTCCTCTGGCTCTTTCAGGAAAAGTTCGTGAGAGTTTTCTGCTGCAGAGACGCTTTAATATGAAGGATTTTTTCTTTCATTAGTGGATCTTAAACTCCAGGGCTCCTCCTTTCAGTCTGATGGTAAAATCCTCCGCTCAGATCAGCAGAGACGAACACGGATTTACTTCAATATCTGAGTTATTAAGTTTAGAGAGAGGAGACGTCACAAACTGAGGCTTCAGGCTCCAACGCTTCTTCTTTTAGACGTTTTAGAGGGTTATTCTTTAAGGTCACTGAGGATTCTGGAACGTTGGTAGAATTTTGGAACGTTGGTAGAATTCTAGAACGTTGGTAGAGTTCTAGAACGTTGGTAGAGTTCTAGAACGTTGGTAGAGTTCTAGAATGTTACCATAGTCTGGAGCTAGGTCTGAACGATATGGACAAAATTTCATATCTCGATATTAAAGCCAGATATCCAGATATAAATATGATACAGTATGACTCTGAGATTAGAGAAAACTAAACATTTTTCTGAAAAATAAAAGCATCATAATATAACAGGATGTGTAAAGTGGAGTTAATTGATCAGAGCTCACTGTCAGTCATCATCTTTAACAGAAAATCACCAATAATCATGTGACTGTCTGAGCTTTACATGCAGGGGGAGCTGGGAAAATCTACATCATTTATATCTATATTTGGTTATAAATATCTTGAAATTTCATATCTTGATACTGATACGATAACAATATATCTTTCAGCCCTTTCTGGAATGTTGGTAGATTCCAAAATAATAGAAGTTTTTTTTTTTTTTTTTTTAGAAAGTTAACGTATTCTTACATGTCATGAAGGATTCTAGAATATTGGTAGATTCTGGAACGTTGGCAGATTCTGGAATAATTGCAGTTTTCTCTGAGGAAGTTTAAGGTTCTTTCATGTCATGAAGGATTCTAGAATGTTGGCAGACTCTGGAGTGTCGGTGGAATTCAGTAACATTGGTGGATTCTAGAATGTTGATAGAGTTCTAGAACAACAGCAGAATTCTAGAATGTTACCATAGCCTGGAACCTCGGAAGGTTCTGGAATAACAGAAGTTTTCTCAATTTAGACAGTTAACATATTCTCAAATGTCACTTAGGATTCTGGAATGTTGGCAGATTCTGGAAGAATTGCAGTTTTCTCGTAGAGGGTTAAAGTTTTCTTTCATGTTTGTAAAGTTTTCTTTCATGTCATGAAGGATTCTAGAATGTTGGTGGAATTCTGTAACGTTGGTAGATTGTAGAACGCTGATAGAGTTCTGGAACGTGAGCAGATTTCTAGAAAGTTACCGTAGTCTGGAACCTCGGCAGATTCTGGAATAATAGAAGTTTTCTTGTAGAAGGTTAAAGTGTGCTTTCAAGTCATTAAGGTTCTAGAACGTTGTCAGATTCTGGAACGTTGTTGGAATTCTAGAATGTTACCATAGTCTGGAACATTGGAAGACTCTAGAATAATAGAAGTTTTCTTAATTTAGACAGTTAACGTACTCTCAAATATCACAGAGGATTCTAGAACGTTGGCAGATTCCGGAATAATTGCAGTTTTCTTGTAGAAGGTTAAAGTGTTCTTCCATGTTTTTAAGGTTCTAGAATGTTGGCAGATCCAGAAACAATAGCAGTTTTCTCTGAGGAACTTTAGGGATTCCTTGGAGTCGTTGGGGATTCTAGAACGTTGGCAGATTCTGGAACGTTTGTTAGAATTCTAGAACGTTCCTTCACTCGAGGTAAACCTAATCAAACCGCCGCCTGCAGCTTTAATGATTCTCTCTCTCTGTTTCTGTGTGTCTGTGTTTTTCAGGAGACGTGCGGCTGCTGAAGGACGTGGGCCGCGCTCTGGTTCTGTACCGCCGCACCGTCATGCCGTACGCCGTCTACTCCCGTAAGCGCAAAGGCTCGAGCGACGAGGCGGAGGTGACGCAGTACGCCGGGCTGGTGGGTCAGGACTGTGCTGAGAGGATCCTGCTGTACCGCGCCTGAACACACACACCTTTTATAATCACACACACACACACACACACACACACACACACACACACACACAAAAGTGTCCGTCTGTCTCTGTGTGTCGTCCGTGGAAAACGCTCTGCTGCCTCCGTCTGTCCTCGCTCACGAAGAAAGAGCCAATCACAGCCTCACGTCTGCATCAGTCTGTTGTTCTGAGTTAAATCCTCTGATTCTTTAGTTTCTGAGCTGATCTGAGTTTCCTTTGACCCCAGAAACAAAAACACTGAAACATTTTACTGTGTTTGTCACAAACAAACGAACAAAGCTTTAAGAGTTTGTCTACGACGGAGGATCAGAGTCACAGGGAAGGAACAACCAATCAGATTTAGAGAATAAACTAAACTGTGACAGGAGGAAAGTCCTTTTATTTTCAGAATAAAGTCACAGAATAAAAGAAAAGAACATTTACTCTGTCAGCTCCCTCATCACAAATAATCTACATAACAACTTTTTTCAGTAACATTACAACTTAAACATCACGTCGTAACTGTAAAATCACCTCAGTCTCTTCATTTCAGAAGTTTAACTTGACAGTTCGACTTTAATTTTTTTTTCAAATTACAACTTTTATTCTCTCAACATAAGGAATTTAATCTTGTAAAGCAAATAGTTTAATCTTAACATTAAGACTTTCATATTTAACTTCTAAAACTTTATTCTTGTAGCACTAATACTAAATCTTATACTATCACAACTCCAATATCATAGACTTGAAACTTTTATATCATTACATTGACACTTTTTTTTGACAACACTACTTTTCTATATCTAAAAACTTTACTCTGAAGATTTTACTTTTTTCTCAAAACAATACAGAAATATATCTTTCTTTATTCATTACTATCATTACTGATTAAATCAAAAACTTTAGTCTCATTTAAGACTTGTAAACTGTTACATGGCAATTTTTATTCATTAAGACTTTTCTCAAACAACAAAACTTTATTATTTAGCCATTACAACTTAGTTTTTGTAGCACAAATATTAAATTTTGATATATTAAAACCTGCTTATTTTCACATCTATATCCAAACTTTACGACTTTTTATCACTGAAAATTTGGATTTCAAATTAAATATTGTTACATTAAAACTGAAATATTATTTTTTAACTTTCATCCAATATCTTTGCAACTTTTTGTCTCATAACCTGAAATATTTTCTCTTCAAAAAATTTGGAACATTTCTCCAAACATTGCAGAAATTCAATTTCTTATGTTAAAAACTTATTTTGATAACTTCAGGACAGCTTTTTTTCTAAACAATTTGACTTTTTGTGAAAACATTGGAACTTTTTTTTCAAAACATCTCAAATTTTATCTTGTGTTAATATTAAATCTCATTGCATTTTTCCAACTTTTTCCTCATAACATGACAAATTTGTTCTTCATATATTACGACTTTTCTCTCAAAAATTTCAAATTTTATCTCGTCACAATAAAGCTTTAATCTCATAAATTTCCAGCTCTTATCTTGTTACATTGCAAATATTTTCCTACATTAGTGTTTCTCCTTTTTAAATTCAAAACACGACAGTTTTATAAAACTTTGCTGCTATAATCCGTTGACATAACGACTTAACTTCGGTTGCACTGTGAGCTTAATCTTCAGTATATTCAGACTTGTTTTCTTTTCTTTTATTCTCTAAATCTGATATTTGTTTTCTCTGTGTCCCTGATCCTCTTCGAAGATGATTCTGCTCCTCGGTCTCTTTTCTATTTTTCTGTTACTGACTCAGCTCGACCGTCGTTTCCTCTGTGGGTCAACGTGAAGCTGAGAGCGTCTGTTTGTCTTTTCTCTGGTTGATATTTATGGCTTTGTTTGCTTTTCTTTTAATATGAACACTGTTGTTTTTGGTTAAACCAAATAAAAGGTTGTATATTCCCTCTGTGAACTTTCTCTCTCCTTTTATGATCAAACACCAAACTCTTTTAGTGGAGGGTTAAAGGCAGAAACAGTCGTCGTTTCCTGGCACACGCTCTGGATTCTTACACACTCAGTAGCAAACGTGTGTGTGTCTTTCTGCTCACACACACACACACACACACACAGATTAGAGCCGCTTTAAACCCAGTAACAGGTGTTAGAAACATGATCACAGTCGCCTCAAACCCCCAAACACAGTCAGACTAAATCTGAGTTTATGATGAAATATGTCACAGTCATAACAACAAAAATCCAAACAGTAAATTTAAAACAGGTCGTACCACTCTGTGCCATCATAAAAAAAACTGCAGTTCCACGAGTGTCCACTAGAGGGTGGTCCCAAAAGTGAGTCAGACCCATAGAGCTCCATGTTAAAAACTTAAGGCACCAACTTTACCCTTTACGTCCCAGCTAATTCTGGTCTATATAACACACTATGTTTCACACCAAATTCATCTCTAGTTTCAGAAAATGTCATGTTTTTATATGTGGCTAAAGTTCACATCAATATATTAGACACCCACCAAATTCATAAAATCCGGTAAAAATCACTTATTCACTTTATTTTTCCACTGACAGCCTATGTGGGTAAAATAAACAGTTTTTTCATCAGCTTAGAAAAAAAGAAAGTCAGTCTGTTCCAGATTTATTTTCAATGAACAAGAACTTTTGGTGTAAGATTGGAAAAGCCAGACCTGTCAAAAAATAGATAGAAATTTCCAATTTGTTCGGAGCTGAGATGTTTATTAACTCTTTTAACAAAATCCACAAAAAATATTGCTTTATCATTTCATTCATGATATATTTCTTGTATCATATTTGACACTCTGGGCAATTTTGCAAACTATTTTAACTATTTTGTTCAAGTTTTTCAGTAAATATGCATTTATTTCATGCAGAAAATGCTCTTTTTTTAAAGTAACTAAAACTTGAAACTCAAACAATGATTTTCCTGAAAATATGTGAGTGAATGATTTCATGAAAAAACATCTTCAGCCGACTGTAGTGATATTACAATCCTCAATATGTTTTAAAAAATTATTTTTAACAGATTTTTAAAGAAATAATTTATCATGTTGATAAGATAGAGGTCTTTAAATTAACAAATATGATACATTTGGCTTTTTAGGGTTAATGACTGAAGTGATAAATGTTCCCATGGTTTGTCTTTTATGTTTATGATGAAGTTTAACATTAGAAAAATATTTATGAACTCCACTTTCAGAAACAGAAAACGAGACACAAACTATAAAACAACAAAACAGTCAGACCAATGTGACATTAGTGTGTAGTGTGTAGTGTGTAGTGTGTAGCGTATAGTATGTAGTGTGTAGTGTGCAGTATGTAGAGTGTAGTATGTAGTATGTAGAGTGTAGTATGTAGAGTGTAGTATGTAGTGTGTAGTATGTAGACTGTAGTATGTAGAGTGTAGTATGTAGAGTGTAGTATGTAGAGTGTAGTATGTAGAGTGTAGTATGTAGAGTGTAGTATGCAGAGTGTAGTATGTAGAGTGCAGTATGTAGAGTGAAGTATGTAGAGTGTAGTATGTAGAGTGTAGTATGTAGAGTGTAGTATGTAGAGTGTAGTATACAGAGTGTAGTATGTAGAGTGCAGTATGTAGAGTGAAGTATGTAGAGTGTAGTATGTAGAGTGTAGTATGTAGAGTGTAGTATGTAGAGTGTAGTATACAGAGTGTAGTATGTAGAGTGCAGTATGTAGAGTGAAGTATGTAGAGTGTAGTATGTAGAGTGCAGTATGTAGAGTGAAGTATGTAGAGTGAAGTATGTAGAGTGTAGTATGTAGAGTGCAGTATGTACAGTGTAGTATGTAGAGTGTAGTATACAGAGTGTAGTATGTAGAGTGCAGTATGTAGAGTGAAGTATGTAGAGTGCAGTATGTAGAGTGAAGTATGTAGAGTGTAGTATGTAGAGTGTAGTATGTAGAGTGTAGTATACAGAGTGTAGTATGTAGAGTGCAGTATGTAGAGTGTTGTATGCAGAGTGTAGTATGTAGAGTGCAGTATGTAGAGTGAAGTATGTAGAGTGAAGTATGTAGAGTGTAGTATGTAGAGTGCAGTATGTACAGTGTAGTATGTAGAGTGTAGTATGTAGTATGTAGAGTGCAGTATGAACAGTGTAGTATGTAGTGTGTAGAGTGTAGTATGAAGTGTGTAGCATGCAGTATGTAGTGTGTAGCGTGCAGTATGTAGCGTGCAGTATGTAGAGTGCAGTATGTAGAGTGTAGTATGTAGAGTGTAGTATGTTGTGTGTAGAGTGTAGTATCTAGAGTGTAGTATCTAGAGTGTAGTATGTAGTGTGTAGAGTGTAGTATGTACAGTGTAGTATGTAGTGTGTATTATGTTCTACCTTCTACTGTCACATGTTTCTGTGGTCGTTGGTTTTAAAAAAACTCAGTTTCCTGCTGAATGATAACACAGTGACGGCGAATTCTCCCAGGAGGAACACTGACGCTGGCGTGCGGCCATGTTGGATTCAGTGTTTCTCTCCCACATTAGCCTCGCTCTCCCTCAGATTCTCACACACACACACACACACACACACACACACACTCACACACACACACACACACACACTCTCCTGGCAGCGTCAGCAGCCGTTAGTCTTGGTGTCCCCTCAGAAAAACTCCTGCCAGGCCTGTGGTGAACTCTCTCTGTCAGAACAAGCCACCCGTCTCTCCGGGCTCGCCCTCGCTCGCCCTCGCTCGGCCGCTCTGTGACCAGCGTGTAAAGCCACAGGTCGCAGCGTGGCGGCGGCGGCGGCGGTGGCGGAGCCTGGACTTGACCTGTTTGTCATAAAGTCTGTGCTCATAACTCTGATGAAGGTGAAGTCTGAGCGTTTACTGCTGCTCAGGACGATCATCCACAGGTTTATCTTCACGTCAGAGCGGAGACTTTAAATCCTCTGAAGGTTATTTCAGTCCGTGTTGGAGCGAGGGGGGGTGGGGGTTATGTTCCTGGAAAACAAAAAGAATGACCTCAGAAAGATTTAGCTGAAAATAACAAACTGAAATGACTGAACTGTAACTTTGAAGGAAGTAAACATCATGTTTCAGGACGTTTACATCTGTGGTTAACACCTAAAGTCACATCACCTGCCAGAAATCTGTCACTAATAAATCACTTATATGAACATGACAGCTAAAGTAAAGTTATTTGTATTCAGTTGATTATTTTACATTTTTTTTGTGACTACAATCATCCGGCACATGGTTTTACTCAGCGAAATCTGAAAGTTCACTCACTTTAATTAAATATATAATGGAATATTTTACAATCATAACAACAAAAATCCAACCAGAACATTTAAAACAGGACACACCACTCTGTGCCATCATAAAAAAAATCTGCAGTACCATTAGTGTCCACTAGAGGGTGGTTCCAAAAGTGAGTCAGACCCCATAGAGCTCCATGTTAAATTCTTAAGGCACCAACTTAAAACTTAGACCATATGCCACACAATGTTTCAAAGCAAATTCATCAGTTTCTCCTTATTTGAAAGATTAAAGTCTCTAGTTTCAGAAAATGTCGTGTTTTTTATATGTGGCTAAAGTCTACATCAGGATAAAAGCAGCTGAAACATTTTTTTCTTTGTTTTTTATAACCATTTTTGAGCATCGTTAACTTCAAGATGCTTCATGTCAGACATAAAACATCCACCACATCACTTCTACACCTTCTCATCTACATTTGGGTGAAATTTGAGCTTTTTAGGTAAAACTTTGTAGGAGTTAGAGAGTTTTTAGTTTCACCGTCCACGCTCTCGTCCGAAGACTCCGTACAAACAAAACCAGCTTCATCAGCGTTAACGTCACGTTAAGGGGAAAAATAAAAAGGCATTTTTGACCTAAGCCCCTTGATGACCATTATTTGTGACATCAGAATTTAACGTTTACATGGCAATAGTGGAAATGGCGTTTCAGAAAAATTCCACTCTGAAGAAAGTTTTCAAAAGTTTGCATTTTCGGTCGACTAAAACGCTGTTTCTGTGTCAACGAGAGCCTGAAACACAACAATCCTTTTGCGTTTCACCCTAAAACTGTTGTTGTTGGTGTAAACGGGGTTATAATGTGTGAGACTGTTGTCAGTCAGATGTTTTTATTAATGTTTTACATAATATTATGGAAACATTAATCTGCTGTAGAGTCGACTCAGGTGTTTAAGAGGAATAAAAAGTGACAAACTGAGGAAACACAAATAACAAGTCTGAAGTTTTCCCTCATCTGGATCCAAACCTGAGTGAAATCCTCTCAGAGAAACATGGAATAACATCCTCAGCTTACGTAAAACTCTTCTTTTTCTGACGTCTGTGGAGAATTAGGGGGAAACTTTCTCTGATTTTATCTTTGAGATTTTTTTCTCTTGAGGTTTGAACAAAGAGAACGAAACATGGAGCTTCATTCAGCTTCTGTTTACATCTACAGGACGAGCTGTCGGGGTTTCCCTGTCACTGTTGAAGGGGCTGTTTGAGCTGTCGGGGTTTCCCTGTCACTGTTGGAGGGGCTGTTTGAGCTATCAGGGTTTCCCGGTCACTGTTAAAGGGGCTGTTTGAACTGTGGGGGTTTCCCTGTCACTGTTCAAGGGGCTGTTTGAGCTGTCGGGGTCTCCCTGTCACTGTTGAAGGGGCTGTTTGAGCTGTCGGGGTCTCCCTGTGACTGTTGAAGGGGCTGTTTGAGCTGTCGGGGTTTCTCTGCCACTGTTTAAGGGGCTGTTTGAACTGTCCGGGTTTCCCTGTGACTGTTGTAGGGGCTGTTTGAGCTGTTGGGGTTTCCCTGCCACTGTTTAAGGGGCTGTTTGATCTGTCAGGGTTTCCCTGTCACTGTTGAAGGGGCTGAGTTTCTGTTGTGGGAGGACGTTTGATTGACTCTGGGCCAATCGGTCTTCGCTCATGAAGGGCACCGTAAACACTGCCCACAGTCTGAGAGTGTGTGTGTGTGTGTGTGTGTGTGTGTGTGTGTGTGTGTGTGGGCTGCAGGTTTACATTGGCTCCTCATCAGGACAGTGTGTTTGTACTAATTTGTGTTTTGATGCTGGGCCCCTGTCTCTGCTGTGTGTGTGTGTGTGTTTCTCTGTGTGTGTGTGTGTGTGTGTGTGTGTGTGTGTGTGTGTGTCACCGCCGTGTTTTCGCTGTATGTTTGCGCTGGCACCCACGCCGCCCCCGCCCCGACCAGCGGAAGCTCCCAGGCCAGAGGAAGTCCTGAGCCCCTTTGTGAGCGCGGCCCCCTGGATTAAGCGTATCGCACCCTAAATGCTGAGCCTTTCTCTGGGGGATTATGGGAGGGCTGAGGGGGGGGGGGTCACTCTCACTGAGGCCCTGTCACCCTAACACAACACGCCATCAGCAGACCCCCCCTGGCCTCCATACAGGACATGAGGGAGGCTTTGTGTCCCCAGAGACAACACTAACGTGATTATCCTGAGTTATTACGGAGCAGAGGATTCACTCTGACACAGGGGGCTCAGACACAGAGGACGCAGAAAAACACCAAACACAAAAACTCTGAGCTTCAGGTTCAGGTGTTTATCACTCCACTGTTACAGTTTAAATATTAATATCTTCATTTTCTGTTCCTCAAATTTAAAATGTGAAGTCATAAGGGGCAAAGTGCTCTGACCTTCATGTTTACGGAACACATGAAGGGACACACAAGGGAAACATGAAGGGACACACAAAGGGACAGAAACATTCTAGAATCCCCTTGCTCCTTTATGACATCACTCCTAGCAGCTGCACCTGTATGCTTTCTTTTTAGACTTAAAGGCCAAACAAGTCTTAAAAACTGCAAACATTGATAATGATTTTACAAAATTATTAACAGTGCTATGTAATGGTCTAAAAATAACATTTTAATTTTGTAACAGCCTGACACTTAGTTCAACTTTGATCTTTTAACATAAAATCTCTAGTTTGACAACTTTTTCAACATTTTTTTAAACTTTTATCTCCTAGAATTATAACTTTATTGGAGGTATATTGCACCACATTACATCTTTATTTAGTCTTGGTACAGCAATACTTTTATCTGTTTCTCTTAATATAACTTTATCCACATATTCTTATGTCTCATTAACCCTGTGGTTCATAGTGGTCACTACAGTAAACACATATTTAAAAGTTACCCTGGCTACCAGAACGTCATAGTCCTAAATGATCAGTGTTTTTACCAGCTACATAAGAACCATAATAAAATCTCTCAAAATATCTTAGTTTGTATAAAATTTGAAAAAATATTTTCACCTGTAGGCCGCCATTGTTGTTTACAATAACGTCTGGGTAGTGACGTCATATGGTTGCGCCGGGCTGGATCTCATACAGGATCATATAAGTCCTGGAGCGGACTTCAGTGGTTTCCAGAGGAAGTTTTGTGGGTTTGTGTTGGAAAATAGTCGGCACAGCATTTGGCTTTAGTCTCCGTTTATAATGACCCACACCTGTCAGCTCTTTCATCAGCATGGGCCGGCTAAATGCAGCAAATGCTTCTGGGGAGAAGTGGCCAGAACATAGCCGCGGCTCCATGGGAAGTTGTTTACGCCCACGAGCCATTTCCCACAACTTCCTTCTTTTCTTGTCTTTTGGGAAGCTGTGCAGACTAACATCAGTCTCCTTGTTTCCTTTGGACTGAAAAGTGCAGTGACTTCGATCTCATCATTTTGACTTTTTATCTCAAATTATTGACTTGTATCCCAAATTGGGCTCTTAAGCTCATAATTCTGACTTTTTCCCATGATTTTGACGTTTTTATCCCCCAAAAAATCAGCATTTTGTCTCTGAACCTTAACTGTTTCATCTTAAATTATTGACATTTATCTCATATTAAAAACTTTTTTATCCTAAATTATTGACCACTTATTTTATAATTTTGACTTTCTTTTTTTTTATCTCCAATTTTTGACTTTTAACTCAAAATTTTGACTTTTTATCTTACGATTTTGTCTTTTTCTTCCCAAAAATTTGACATTTTGTCTCAGAATTAGTTGAAACTATAGAGTCCAATAACTGGAAAGTGGGTTTTCGTCGGTGTACACCGTAATAATACAAAAAAAGGGAGGAGTTTGGAGCACTGAATGCCGCTGATCATCACTCCTTTGCCGGTTTAGGTCTACGAGCCGTGGTTCGTTGGTTAGATGTAGTAGTTGGGTCTTACGTAACGTGCAGTAAAACAATGGCTGCGCCCGTAGGATAGAAACTGTGTTTTAAACTGTATTTTTTTAAAAGAAAAACCAATTTGTTATGTCTTTAACAACAAATTCTAGTTTGAGACAAACATTTAAGCAGATCCCTTTAAAATTTTTCAGACTGTAGGAAAGTGTTGTTTCCATGAACCTCTATTAAACATTGGTGGTGTATAGTTTAGAAGCTCTGCTAACAGTAATCACACATTTTTAGGCGTACATTTAATTGAAGCTCTTTCATTTACACCAGCGGTTCCCAAAGTGGGGGTTGGGACCCTTTGGGGGGTTGCGAAACATCGATAGGGGGTCATGGAATGTGTCCCAAAATCGAAAACTGTGAACAATTCCACATTTAATCCATTATTGTGAGAATAAAAGCAAAAATTGGGGTTAAAGATAATATAAAATCATGCAAACAGAAAATGTTTTACCGTTTTTTTCACATTTCTTTGTTATAGTTTGATGCAGTGAACTCAGCAAAGTGCACATTGTTTGGTAAATTTTCTACCGATGAGTTAAATTAAGTATCCTCAGGGTTTTTTTGTTTGTTTATGTCTGTTTTTGTATTGGCCCATTAGTGTTGTACCACAGCAGGGGGTCACCAGTCTGTAACGCTGCTATTTTGGGGGTCACAGGCTGAAAAGTTTGGGAACCCTTGATTTACACAATACCTGAAATATAAAAATGTAATATGATTGAAATAATCTGATTATAGCAGTGGTTCCCAACCTTTTCCAAATCAGGGCCCACTTTTAAAGCTCAAAAATGTTTGAGGCCCACCTCCAACCCAATACATACCGCTAAATACGTTTGTTTTTTTTTACCCCATTTGTAACAATGACCCAAAATTTAATTTAAAAAAAATGTAATAAAACCCAAAATGTGATATCTGGTTGATAATGAAATAGACGCTAAGCTGAAAACGTAGTAACTTTTTGCCCAAATTATGACAACTTGTTATATTCTGGTGCAATTATTATATTTTGGGTTTTACTTTATGCTTTTTCGTTACATTTCAAGCTCAGCACTCTGGTTACAATTTTGACAATTTTTGAAAATTTGGGATTTATTACATTTTTTTTCAATGACATTTCAGGTTGTTGTTATTTTTCAGGTCATGCTATCTATAGAGGAATAACATGTCTTCTTAGGGGACTTTTTTCCATATATTAAAATCAGAACTGTTTTAATTTCCTTTAAAACTTAACCGAGTTAAACATTTTGAATGTTATTATTTGTATTTGTCTCTTAATTTTTCTATTTGTACCTTGTATCTTTATATAATTACACTCCAATGGAATACTTGTTTGGAAATGATTTCGCGGCCCACTTGCTGTACCTTTGCGGCCCACCAGGGGGCCACGGACCACAGGTTGGGAATCACTGGATTATAGTATCTAAATTTGTAAAGAGACTTTATAGACCCTGTGTTTCAGCTGATACCAAAAAAAAGCATCATAACTCTGAGTCCAATAACAGCGTAAAGATAAAAGTGTGAATGTTTGGAGGCCTCAGGTGTTTTTTTAAGATTGTCTGACACTGATTGGCTGATTGATCTGGAGCCGTGGCCTCGTGGCGTGCAGCTCCTCGCTCCTCGCTCTGCAGCTTTTATCAGCTCTGTTTGACATCTGACTGCAGCGCTTTGGCCCAGACGAGACGCACGAAGCATTTCTGACATTTCTCGAATGTGTGGCTAATCAGGAATGACTGCTCATGTGTGGAGGATCCTCTGATGGGGGGAAAAGTGTGTGTGGGGGTCAATCTACAACCGGGAGACTTTGGGGGGTGGAGGTAAAACTGAAGATAAGCTGTTGGAGGTTTAATTTTACACTTTAACCTTTTTATTCAGGTATTTGCTGTAAAATCTGCAGTAACTCACAGGTCCTATTTTAGCAAAGGTTTCTGGGAAAAAACAGATAATAGGGTCAGTAGTTACAACTCAGTGGATTAAATTCTACCAATAAAAAATCATGAGTTAACGACAAGTATAACTGAATTTTGTGAGTTGAAATAACATAATTGTAGGTTTCTTTAACTGAGAAGTTAGTTGTTTTTTTTATGTATTATGTCAAGTTATTTTAACTCAGAGGATGAGGTTCATAAATCAAGTAACTTGTTATAATAATAATAATAATTCATCTTATTTAAAGGCGCCTTTCAGGTCACCCAAGGATGCCGCACAGAACAGATTTAAAAACACACTCCAAAATTCAAAGTTTAAAAACAGTCATAGTGTTGAGCTAACTTGTGTTTTTAAGGCGGTAATCAAACTTAATATTTTGACTTAAACCAACATAATAGTTTTTACAGTGTCAGTTAATATTGACCTACTTTATATTCTTCTTAATTATACACGTCTCTGCTCTCTAGCGCCCCCTCAGGCCCACTTGGGCGTCATTATGAACACATCTGTACACTCGGGCTGAACGGTTTTAGAAAAAGATCTAATTGCGATTTTTCTGTCAGATTCAGCGATTTCAATTCGATTCACGATTTTCTTTAAATCAAACTTTAGTGAAATTTTCACAATTTACAGAAACATTTACAAACTTGACAGAAAATTACATCAAATCATTGAAACATCAAAAGCTTTTACTCTAATGTGAGGATGAAAATAAAAACTGAAGGTGAGAATTGTTTCAAACTTTGAGATAAAAGGTCAATATTTTGATATGAAAAGTGGAAATTTTGAGAAATAAAGACAAAATTCAGAGACAAAAAGTCAATAAACTTCCAGAGTTTAAGAAATCAATTCAACATTATGTGAAAAAAGTCCAAACTTTCTCATTTAAGGTCAAAATTTTAAGATAAAAAGTCTACGTTTTGAAATAAAGGAAATGTTTGAGATAAAAAGTTGGAATTTTGATATAAAAAGTCAAAACTCTAGGATTTAAGTCAAAATGATACGAAATAAATACAAAATTATGGAATAAAATTAATAAAATGAAAATAAGATTTTTAGATAAATAGTCTAATTGTGACTTTTATCAAATCCCCAAGTCTAACACCTTTTCTTGTTATTTCTAAACCAGACTTTTTAAATTGTATTTTTAGTTTTAAAAACTGAAGAACAGAAAAGAGCTATCTTTGACTCTTAACTTTTGAAAGTAATGTAGTGCAAAATATTCTTAATTGTGTCAAGTTTATTAAATAAAATACAAACAATTTTTTAAAAATTCAACAATCCCAAAGAAAAAAGTACTTTTCCAACAGTCTCTCACTCAAAGACAGATGTGTGTGAAACAGCTGATATAAACAGAAAACGATAAATTATTCAGCTCAACTGTATATAACTGCGTTTTCCGTATAAACCCACTCCTGTTTTTGCTTTTTTAATCTTTGTAACTTTGCTTGTTGTTTTATTTTTGTAGTGTACTTCTGCTTTTATTCCTGTTGTGAAGTGTCTCTGGGTGTTGAAAAAGTGCTTTTAAACAAAATATATTAATATTATTATGATGCCAAACTCTCCAAATAACATGAGAGAGATTTAGAGCTCTGGAAAAAAAAAAACAGCCTACAGGAGTGAAAGAGAGAGGCTGTAATTCTCACCTTCACCTGCATAAATCTGCTGGAAAATGTATTTAACACATGAGAGAGAGAGAGAGAGAGAGAGTTTCCATGTGTGGTGAAGGGCGAGCGAGGCTGAAGGAGCAGAGATTGAGATTCATCAGAGGAGGCAGAAATATATTGAGAGGAGGAACAAACCAACCCCACTCTATTCAGACTGAAGCATTAACATTCAAATGATGGAGACAACAAGAGTGTGTGTGTGTGTGTGTGTGTGTGTGTGTGTGAGGCCGAGGATCAGGAGAGAGAGAGAGAGGGGCGAGTGAGCCCTGCAAGTCTCCCTGCAGATATTTTTAGGCTGAAACTCTCAAACAGCTGAAGAGTTCTTTACCTGTTCACTCACCTGAAGCTGAAGCTGAAGCTCAGAGTGAAAACATGAATTAATGAGCAGAATAAAAGCAGAGCTGCTGCTTTAAAACACCAGTTTAACTCAGTGAAGCTTCACATTTAGAAGAAAATCCAACGTTAATTTTCGGGTCTATTTTGGATTTCTTAAAGAGACGTTTAAAAACCCTTACAGTGTTTTCTAAAAGTTTAAATAAAGCATGAGTGTGCTTTGTCTGTTTCCATCGCGACTATAATAGCAAATAACTTCAGTAAAATCACGACTTTCAATTTTCTGAGACTTCACATGTAAAAATCCGGCCTGCGCGCTGGAAATGTAACTGCTCCTCTACGCTTGTAGCAGTCTAAGCCTGTGCAGTCTAAACCTCAGCAGATTAAATTTCTAGCAGTCTAAGTTTCTAGCAGTCTAAGTCTATAACAGTCTACACCTATGGGAGTCTTGAGTCTTAAGCAGTTCAAGCCTATAGCAGTCTAAGTCTGCTGTGGTCGAATCCAAGAGCAGTCTGAGCCAAAAGTAGTCTATAGAAATCTAAGCCATTTGCAGTCCAAACCAATTGCAGCCTGGACCTATCGCAGTCTAAGCCCATATAATTCTTAGTTCATAGCATTCTAAGCCTATAGCAGTCTAAGTCTGTAGTGGACTAAGTCTATAGCAGTCTGAGCCTATACCAGTCTAAGTCTGTAGTGGACTAAGCCTATAGCAGTCTGAGTCTCTAGCAGTCTAAGAGTATAGCAGTCTAAGTCTAGGTCTATAACAGTCTAAGTCTATTACAGTCCAAGAGTATAGCAGTCTAAGTCTGTAGCAGTCTGAGCCTATGGCAGTCTTAGTCTATAGCAGTCTGAGCCTATGGCAGTCTTAGTCTATAGCAGTCTGAGCCTATGGCAGTCTAAGTCTATAGCAGTCTAAGCCTATAGCAGTGTAAGTGTAAAGAAGTCTAAGTCTATAGCAGTCTAAGCCTATAGCAGTGTAAGTGTAAAGAAGTTTAAGTCTATTGCAGTCTAAGCCTATAGCAGTGTAAGTGTAAAGAAGTCGAAGTCTATAGCAGTCTAAGCCTATAGCAGTGTAAGTGTAAAGAAGTCTAAGTCTATAGCAGTCTAAGCCTATAGCAGTGTAAGTGTAAAGAAGTCTAAGTCTATAGCAGTCTAAGCCTATAGCAGTGTAAGTGTAAAGAAGTCTAAGCCTATAGCAGTCTAAGCCTATAGCAGTGTAAGTGTAAAGAAGTCCAAGCCTATAGCAGTGTAAGTGTAAAGAAGTCTAAGCCTATAGCAGTCTAAGTCTATAGCAGTGTAAGTGTAAAGAAGTCTAAGCCTATGGCAGTCTAAGTCTGTAGTGGACTAAGCCTATAGCAGTCTAAGTCTATAGCAGTCTGAGCCTATAGCAGTGTTAGTTTTTGGCAGTTCAAGCCTTTTACAGCCTTGGTCTACAGCATCGTATCTAAGAGCTGGTCCAAGCCTCCTACTGTAATCTTTATCTCAAAGCAACGTTTTTATTCATCTCTGAAGGTAGAAACTTCTCGCGGTGTCTGCCTCCTGAACTCTGTCTGGAAGATAAATTCAAAGAAGAGGAGTCTGATGACTGAAGACTCGACCTCCCATACTATTTTTAGAAACTGTATGTATAACAGGATATTCAACAGTAATCTGAATGTGACTCTTGTTTTTAGATTTTTACTTGCATTAAGCCTGGAGTGTAAGTTGATCAGACTATGGACCTTGAGCTTCCTTTGAGTGGAAGCTTGGACCGAAACAAAAGAATAAATCCTGTCAGATATTAAACAGACCCATTAAAGAGGTGCTGAGTTCAGGTGACAGAGGATAAATCAACAAGAGTCGTCTTGTGTTGGATTCTCTGGTAGATGTGGTTGGTTTGGGCAGCTCGCTCAGAGAGAGAGTCCATGTCTGGGATCTGACTCTGCGGTCTCCTCATGGCGCCGTAAAAAGAACCAAATAAGGACCGCGGCCAGAAAATCCTGCTCGCTCTAAACGCCGGAGCCACACGGAGATATGAGCAGAGATTCACTGATCCCAGAAATCCCGAGTGGCACGCAGCCCGGCCCCCGTTCCTCCGGCCTCCGCGGCTCCTGGATCAGGGCCCGTCAGACCCGATCAGCCTCACAGGACCCAGACGGCTCCTCGCCGCTGGGGTCGCTCGCCGTGCGTGAGCGTGCGGGCTTAACGGGCTCACGGCGGCTTTAACGCGGCTCAGGTCCTAGGTGACTGGAGAGGAAGTGTGGACGCGAGTCTAAGGAGAGATTGTTTCTGAGGCGCCTCGGTTTCTAGCTAAGTCTCTGCGGACGAGCCCAGTCGCTTAGTCTCGCCTCTACAACCGCCTCCCCTAAAGAGTCTTTATAGGGGAGGTGGCGGCGCGTTCGGCGTCTAGGTCGAGTCCGGTTTCTCTCTGTGCTGAATGTGCAGGAACAGGACGAGGACGAGGAGAGGAAAACATTCGGCTGCCACGAAAATGAAAGACAGATTCTGTATGTGTGATTTTTATGTCAGAGGGAAAAAAGGGAAAAGGATGAAAAATGGAGAGAAATAAACACTGAGGGGCTGGCGGGGCCTCTTGTTTCGTTTGGCGGACTGAGGCCCAGAACCATTACAGCCCAGTCATTACCCAGGAATCCAGAGAGGGAGAGAGAAAACCAGGCCTTTACCTCCTCTTTACCCCACACTTTATACATCCTCTTATTCTGCTTTTTCTTACTCTACTTTCACCATCCTGTCTTTCTTTGTCTCTATTCTGTCCTCTAACATCACGGTCTAAGCCCTGGTGACCAACACATGTTAGTTCTCTGAGGTGAAACTCTCCTTGTATTTGACCCTCAAAGGTCACAAGTTGATCCATATGGTGTTTATATTTTCCTTTGTTGAGTTAAAAAAGAATATATAAGTTCAAAATAACCAAAGGTCCTTTTCTGTTCCATTTTAAAATCAAATGAGGGAATAATGAGAAGAGTCAGGTCCTCAGATAGTTTACTGTTGTTGCAGTCTAAGCCAACAGCAGTTTAAGTCCATAGACGTCAAAACATATAGGGGTCTGAACTTAAAGCAATCTTAACCACAGTCTTAACCTATGGCAGTCTAAGTCTACAGTGGTTAAAATCTATAGCAGTTTATTTCTAAAGCAGTTTGACCTATGGCAGTCTATGTCTATAGCAGTCCAAACCTATAGCAGTTATGTCTATAAGAGTCCAAACCTATAACAGTTTATGTCTATAGCAGTTATGTCTATAGCAGTCCAAACCTATAGCAGTTTTGTCTATAAGAGTCCAAACCTATAACAGTTTATGTCTATAGCAGTTTATGTCTATAACAGTCCAAGCATATAGCAGTTATGTCTAAAGCAGTCCAAACCTATAGCAGTTTATGTCTATAGCAGTCCAAACCTATAGCAGTTATGTCTAAAGCAGTCCAAACCTAAAGCATCTGTCTATATCATTCTATGTCTTTAGCAGTCTATGCCTATAGCAGTCTAAGTCTACATAGGTCTAGGCCTGTTGCTGCCTTAACCTATTACAGTCTAAACCTATAGCAGTTATCACCCTGTGTAGTCTAAGTTTAAAGTATCTGACACCTATAGCAGTCTAAGTCCACAGTAGGCTAAGTCTTAAGCAGTCTAAGTCTATATAGGTCTAAGTATGTTACTGTCTAAACCTATAGCAGTCTGAACCTATAGCAGTCTAAACACAGATCAGTCTACGCCTATAGTGGTTTACACCCACAACGGTCTATGTATATAGCAGTCCAAACCTATAGCAGTATAAGTCTATAGCAATCTATGTCTATAGCAGTCTATGTCTATAGCAGGCCAAACCTATAGCGTCTAAGTCTATAACATCTAAGCATAAAGCAGTCCCAAGTCTATATAGGTCCTAGCCTGTTGTAGTCTTAACCTATTGAAGTCTGAGCCTATAGCAGTCTAAAACTACAGCAGTCGTCATCCAAAGCAGTTTGTTCATAGCAGTCCAAGTCTATCGCAGCCTTTACCGATAGCAGTCTAAGTTTATAGTCGCCAAAGTCTTAAGCAGTCTCAGTCTATATAGGTCAGGGTCTGTTGCTGTCTAAGCCTGTTACTGCCTTTACCAAATAGAGACTGAACCTCAAGCAGTCTGAGTCTATAGCAGTCTAAACCTATAGCAGTTATCACCCAGTGCAGTCTAAGTTTAAAGCATTTGATACCTATAACAGTCCATGTCGATTTTAGTCTTAACCTATAGCAGTCTGAGCCTATAGCAGTCTCAGTCCTTAGTGGCCTAAGTCTGTATATGCACAAGCATGTTGCTGTGTAAGCATGCTTTTGTCTAAACCTATTGCAGTCTAAACCCATAGCAGTATACGTCTTTATAGGTCTAAGCCTGTTGCTGTCTAAACCTATAGCAGTCTGAGCCTATAGCAGTTGTCACCTATAGCAGTCTAGGATTCTATGTCTATAGCATTCTTAGCCTATAGCGGTCTGAGCCTATACAATGACAAGATCAGGCTGCTGGTATGTAACCAATGATGTTTTGAAACAGTTTGGTTACAGAATCGAGTTTCTGTAACATCAGGAAAACATCTGGAAATTTAATTTTGTTCATGCTCTATTTTATTCAAACTAAAAAAAAAGCCATAACTAGAAAATGGTGAAAAGTAGATCCACTAACCATAGAGGAATGAATGGAAACTGTACATGAGGTTTATATCATGGAAAAAGATAATATTTCCCTCAAAGTGCAACAAGAACAGTTTTATCTAAAGAGGTTTTCATGAATTCTTGTGCTGATTGGAGCGTAAACAAAGTTGGTCATAAAGTGCAGCTCTTTGCCTGAGCAGTGGATCGTTTTTGGGGCTTTGAGTCTTTCTGGCGTCTTTTCTGTAACATGAAGAAGAAGAAAACTCCACAGAGCTGGAGGAGAGGAAGCGTTTTGCTCTCTGGTCGCGTTATTAGTATTATTTTTCACCAAAGCGGTTCCTCTCTGGTGGGAAGCGGGAGCCTCAGGCGGTCTGCGGCCTCGAGGTTTTTCGCCGCAGCGGGCGAGAAGACGCTCCACGCCACACATGTCGACACGGAGAAACTCCAGAGCTGGAAGGAAAACGAGGAGGAAAAACTGTGAGAGGACGGTGCCAGCTTCACCGCAGAGAGGAGGCAGCAGCAGGACGTAAATGTGATTACAGAAGCAGTTTATTCTTCAGTTTGTGTTTATTTCAGGACAAACAGACGCAGGAACAGACACAAACCCTCATGTGTGACCTGATTTAACTCTGAGCACAAAACTCAAACCAGGCCAACGCATCAGACGCAGAGATATTTTCCTTATTCCTCAAAAATAAGACCTCAGGGACTCTTTTTCTTTTATCACCCTGAAAACTATTCTCCTTCCCCTTCATCCCTCTTCTTCACCTCTTTCTCTGTTTACTTCAGGTTTCATCCGTCACATAGAGACTTTAAGAAATCAGCCTTTAAATGCATTAAATTAGTCTGAGTGCAGCAGATAATTGCATATTTTAAGAGAGTCTTTAAAATGGTGATGGAAATTTTGGACTCTAAAGCGGTGATTCCCAACCTGTGGTCCGCAGCCCCTTGGTGGGCCGTGAGGGTCTTCTAAGTGGGTCGCCAAATCATTTCCAAAATAGTATGATTTTAGTGGAGGGTAATTATATACAGATACAAATATACAGGATAATGTTTGAGTTATGAAAGCTCAGTTGAGTGTTCAAAGAAATTCAAAATGTTCCAATGGTCATATTTTAAAAAGGCAACAACAACCTGAAATGCACCTAAAGAATAAAATGAAACTGAAAATGTAATGACTGGTTGATAATAAAGCAAAAGCGCTAAGCTCATAATATTAAAAAAAATCAGTCAAACCCAAAATATAACAACAAGTTGTTACATTGTGTGCAAAAAGTTATTAAGTTTTGGGCTCAGTATCTTTTACAATATTGACCAATTAGATTTGGGTTTTATTATACTTTTTTAAAGTCCATATTAAGTCATTGATACAAATGGGGCTTTATATAAGGCATTGTAAAGCCTCTGTACTTATTGGGTTGGAGGGGGGCCACAAACATTT
Organism: Thalassoma bifasciatum; assembly: GCA_008086565.1. Taxonomy (NCBI): domain Eukaryota; kingdom Metazoa; phylum Chordata; class Actinopteri; order Labriformes; family Labridae; genus Thalassoma; species Thalassoma bifasciatum. The sequence goes on along the minus strand of RPOG01003152.1, from coordinate 3,125 downwards.
TTGAGACTTAAAAGTTGGCCCTGAGTTGCAAAAGGTTGGGAACCACTGCTCTAAAGGCCTCTCTTGGTTGGTGTTGTTGGTCGTGTCTTTGGTTATGGTTGGTTTTTGTTAGTTGAGGTTGTTAGGTTGAGGTGTTTTTTGGTTGGGGTTGTTGGTTTAGGTGGTCAAGGTTGTTTGGTTGGATTAGATTTTTGGTTTGGGTTGTGATTGTTGGTTTATTTTTATTTATTTAATGTGGACAATAACATTGAACAAACCAGATGCTTTGTTTGCGTATCTTAGCACAGATTATTCACAACACTTGTTCACAGGAGGCTTTTGAAATTATAGAGTAATTGAAATAGTGAGAGAAAGTAGAGAAGAAAAGGAAGAAAGAAGAAGAAGGAGAAAAAAACAGTGTCCTATAACATTACAGAAATAATAAAAGCAGTTGTTACAAAATAAATACATACATAAGTTAGGTTGGAGTGATATTTTGGTTGGAGTTGGTGGTCAGGGTGGTTAGGTTGAGTTTTTTCGGTTGGAATTATTGGTGGGGTTGTTGGTTGGAGTTGTATTTCAGTTGGGGTTGTTGGGTCGAGGTTTTTTTTGGTTGTTGGTTGGTGAAGAAGTTGAGTTGAGGTTGTGTTGGTTGAAGCTGTTTTTTGATAAGGGTTGTGGTTTTTCTTGGTTGTGATTGTTGGTGGGGTTGTTGGGTTGAGGTTTTATTTGGTTGGAGTTGTTGGTTGGATAAGTTGGATTTTTTGTTGGTTAGGGTTTTGTTATTTGAAGTCCTATTGCTGTTGGGGTTATTGGGTTGAAGGTTTTTATGGGTTGAAGTTATTGGTTGGAGAAGAAGTTTGGTTGGGGGTGTGTTGTTGGTTATGATTGTTGGTTGGGTCGAGTTTTTTTTGTTTGTTTGTTTGTGATTGATGGTTGGGTTTTGTTAGTTTGCGTTGATGGGTCAAGTTTTTTTTGGTTGGGGTTGTGTTTTGGTTGAGATTATTTGTTGGATTGTGATAGTTGGAGTTGTATTTTTGATTTGGTTGGGGTTGTGTATGCTTAAGTGTTTTTTTGGTTGGGTTTGATTAGTTGGAGTTGTATTGTTGTTGAAGTAGTACAGTCGAATTTTTAGTTTTTATGGTTGGGGTTGGGTTAGTTGGTTGTGATTGTTGGTTGGGTTTTGTTAGTTGGAGTTGTTGAGTCGGATTTTTAGTTTTTTTTGGTTGGGGTTGGGTTAGTTGATTGTGATTGTTGGTTGTAGTTGTTTTTAGTTGGGGTTGTTGGGTTGAATTATTGTTTTTTGCTTGGGGTTGTTGGTCAGGGTTGTTGGGTCAAGTTTCTTGTTTTGGTTGGGGTTGTTGGGTCGGGGTTCTTATTGGTTGAGGTCATTGGTTGGAGAAGAAGTTTGGTTGGGGGTGTGTGGTTGGTTATAATTGTTGGTTGGGTCGAGTTTTTTTTGTTTGTTTGTTTGTGATTGATGGTTGGGTCTGTTAGTTGGACTTGTATTGTGGTTGGAGTTGTTGGGTCAAATTTTTTTTTTTTTTGGTTGGGATTATTTGTTGGATTGTGATAGTTGCCATTGTATTTTTGTTTTGGTTGGGGTTGTGTATACTTAAGTGTTTTTTTAGTTGGGTTTGATTAGTTGGAGTTGTATTGTTGTTGAAGTTGTTGAGTCTTGAATTTTTAGTTTTTATGGTTGGGGTTGTGTTAGTTGGTTGTGATTGTTGGTAGAAGTTGTTTTGAGTTGGGGTTGTTGGGTCAAGTTTATTGTTTTGGTTGGGGTTGTGATTGTTGGTTTTGATTGTCGATTGGGGTTGTTGGGTCGGGGTTCTTATTGGTTGAGGTCATTGGTTGGAGAAGAAGTTTGGTTGGGGTTGTGTTATTGGTTATGATTGTTTGTTGGGCCAATTTTTTTTTTGTTGTTGTTTGTGATTGATGGTTGGGTTTTGTTAGTTGGAGTTGTTGGGTCAAGTTTTTTTTGTTTTGGTTGAGATTATTTGTTGGATTGTGATAGTTGGAGTTGTATTTTTGTTTGGGTTGTCGGGTCAAGTTTTTTTTTTGTTGTTTTGGTTGGGGTTGTGTGTGTTGGTTGTGATTGTTGGTTGTAGTTGTTTTTAGTTGGGGTTGTTGGGTCAAATTTTTTGTTTTTTTGCTTGGGGTTGTTGGTCAGGGTTGTTGGGTCACGTTTCTTTTTTTGGTTGAGGTCATTGGTTGGAGAAGAAGTTTGGTTGGGGTTGTGTTGTTGGTTATGATTGTTGGTTGGGTCGAGTTTTTTTTTTTGTTGTTGTTTGTGATTGATGGTTGGGTTTGATAGTTGGAGTTGTTGGGTCAAGTTTTTTGTTTTGGTTGGGATTATTTGTTAGATTGTGATAGTTGGAGTGATATTTTTGTTTTGGTTGGGGTTGTGTGTGCTTAAGTGTTTTTTTGGTTGGGTTTGATTAGTTGGAGTTGTATTGTTGTTGGAGTTGTTGAGTCGGATTTTTAGTTTTTTTGGTTGGGGTTGTGTTTGTTTGTTGTGATTGTTGGTTGTAGTTGTTTTGAGTTGGGGTTGTTGGGTCGAATTTTTGTTTTTTTGCTTGGGGTTGTTGGTCAGGGTCGTTGGGTCAAGTTTCTTGTTTTGGTTGGGGTTGTTTTGGAGGGGGGGGGTGGCACCAGGGTCATTGTTGAACACCACCCACAGCGGATTGTGGGCAGATTTAACTCGGAGGATTCTTCCTTTGAAAGTGTCAGCACAGAGAGAGGAGCTGTTGAAGGCTGAGGTGGAGTCAGTGGGCACGGTGCCCACAGCTCCTCCCCCTCTGCTGGTCTGACGGGGTATGATGGGGGCTGATGGGGGCTGATGGGGGCTGATGGGGGTCTAATAGGGTCTGCAGCTTTTGTCTGTCACTTTAATGAATGTCAGAGCAGGCTGTGGTTGCTCATGTGTGGGTGTAGCTGAAGTGGGCGGGGCCACGGGGCGGCGGGGTGACGGAGCTGTCAGTCACGGCGGCTGACGGACAGTCGGGCTGTGGGAACGGCTGACGGGGGCCCTCAGGGGCCTTCAGGGCCCAACACGGGGGCTTTTTATGGGTTTATCAAACCGCTGACCCCCGTCACCCCCAGCACAGGAAACACTGAGACATGAATGGAGAGATCATAGGGGG
>RPOG01003151.1:43030-71136 GCA_008086565.1 Thalassoma bifasciatum | reverse complement strand
TGTGTGTGTGTGTGTGTGTGTGTGTGTGTGTGTGTGTGTGTGTGTTTCCCAGCTTCACGTTTGGTGCCTCCTGATGCTCACACACTCACACACACACAAACACACACACACACACGCATCTCTTCCATTTCCACCATTTCAGCCAATTAGAGCCCTCACGTGCCGTTGAGCTCAGCCAATCAGGCGGCTTCAATCTCCCCAGCATCAGAAGGGGGCGGGGCTTAAGAGGTAAACAAAGAGATGATGGAGAGAGGAAGCATCTCTTTTCTTTTCTCTTTTTCTCTGCTTTTATTGTGAAGGGTAACTTCCTGTCACATGTTCATTTGGTCTCTGTAGGTGTCACAGACGCCCTGAAGGGGGCAGCACTGCTCACTGTCAGGATTCACAGCAGCAGCTTGTGTGCTCTCTGGTGATTGGCTGAGTGGATCATGTGATCATGTTTTTAACCCCTCCTCACCTGCAGCTCCTGGTGCACTTTGACCTCTGACCCCGGCAGAGCGCTGCAGCGGGGTTGCAGACACGCCGGCTCGCTCTGTCCACTCTCATGATCTCTCATCTTCTACCAGACCACATGGAGCCGTGACCTCTGACCCCTGTGACCACAGCGGGAAGGTTTCAATGCTCTGAAAGTGAAACACAAACACATTAGCTCCTGTTTTACCTTTTAGCTCCTGTTTTAGCCTTTAGTTGATGTTTTAGCCTTTAGCTCATATTTTAGCCTTTAGCTCCTGTTTATGCCTTTAGCTCCTGTTTTAGCCTTTAGTTGATGTTTTAGCCTTTAGCTCATATTTTAGCCTTTAGCTCCTGTTTTAGCCTTTAGCTCCTGTTTTACCTTTTAGCTCCTGTTTTAGCCTTTAGCTGATGTTTTAGCCTTTAGCTCATGTTTTCGCCTTTAGCTCCTGTTTATGCCTTTAGCTCCTGTTTTAGCCTTTAGCTGATGTTTTAGCCTTTAGCTCATATTTTAGCCTTTAGCTCCTGTTTTAGCCTTTAGCTCCTGTTTTTGCCTTTAGCTGATGTTTTAGCCTTTAGCTGATGTTTTTGCCTTTAGCTCCTGTTTTAGCCTTTAGCTGATGTTTTAGCCTTTGGATCCTGTTTTAACCTTTAGCTGATTTTTAGCCTGTAGCTGATGTTTTAATCTCGAGTCAATGTTTTAGCTTTTAGCTTCTGCTTCAACCCTGTATTCGTCTCAGCTCATATTTTAACCTCTAGTTTGTGTTTTAGCCTTTAGCTCCTGTTTAGCCTCTAGCCACAGTTTTAATCTCAAGTCAATGTTTTAGCTTTTCGCTTATAATGAAGCTTTTAGCTTCTGCTTCGACCCTGTTTTAGCCTTTAGCTTGTGTTTTAACCTCTAGCTTGTGTTTTAGCCATTAGTTCTAGTTTTAACCTTTAGCTTCTGCTTTGACCCTTAGCTCCTGTTTTAACCTTAAGCCAGTGTTTTGCTTTTAGCTCATGTTTTGGCCTCTAACTTGTGTTTTAGCCTTTAGCCTGTGCTCTATCACTCTCCTGTTTATCTTTCTTCTGTCTCTTCTCTGTCAGACAGTCCAGCTCCTGTTTCCACAATTACAGCTAAATAAATCACAGAAATTATTTTCAACAATACCTGAGAATAATCATTTAGAAATAACCTGTTTTGGCGCTGATAATCTCATTTTATGTTGTAGATATACATCAAGCATAAATCTAGAGACGAGACTTTTTCAAGATCACTTATAAAGTCCTCACTGTCCCTTTAATGTGAACATCATCAAACTGCAGAGAACATGACACTGATTTGAGTCTCAGCAAAAAACACAGACAGGAATAATCTAAAATATAATTATACACACACAATATTTGTATTTATGTAAAAAATGTAACTCATGATAAACTGTCATATGGTATCATACACATTAAAAGAATATTTGATGCTGTGAGAGCTCGTGCTGCAGTGTCAGAGCTGATCCAGGTCAAAAACAACACTGACACCCTCCAGAATAAAAGAAAACAAATGAGAGCCCTTCAGAATAAAAGCATGAGATGCTGCCGTTATCAAACCGTCCTCGCGCTGAAAATAACCAGGAAATGCGTAAATAAACGTGAGTCATGAGTGACACTCGGTGATCCGCTCACCTGTCTGTCTCTCTCTCTCTCTCTCTGTTTGTGTCCTCGCGCTCAGGAAAGTCTCCTGTCCTGTCTGTCCTCCTTCAGGTCCGCTGATCTCCGTAAACAGCTTCTCTGCTGTGAGGATGCTGATGTGACTCAGAGAGCAGCCGCGCGGGGCATCATGGGAAATGGAGTTTTTATACAGCGGCCCCTCAGAGTCCAGCTCAGTCAGGGCTGATCATAGATATTTATATTTATTTATATATATATAAAAGATTTGTAAGTTTGTTTATAAGAAGTGTTTGTATTTATCTATGGGGCTGATGGTCACAGGAAAGTGAGGTCACCTGGAGGATTCACACCTGAAGGTGGCGCTAACACACCCACAGGTAAAAATTAATGTTTTTTAAACAATGTTGATGAGTTTCAAAGCTTTTTAAGACATAAAATTACAATTAAATAAACTACAAAAAAGAAACCTTACTTACAAACTATAGCTACATTATTATTATTGTCTATTAATTGTAGAGAGTATGTTGCTATAGATGATTTATTAAACACAAAAATTCTTCCCAAGAGCTGCTGAAGCAAGAATATCAGCTCTTTATCTCATAAAAAAATAACTCTGGGGAACAAATAATAAAAAAAAAGTTTGTTGAGTTAGATTTTTATGCTGATCAAAATTAAAAATTCTCATGCTGATTCCAAAATCAGTGTCAGTTTTTTCTCCAGATAAACAAAATTCAATCAGTGGAGTTTTAGTGAGCACCCAAGTGAACTTAGAGGTCAAAGGTCAATAACTTTTAATCAGACCTGTACATAAAAAAAGATACTGACGACATCATCAGCTGGTCACATGACTGATGAGGGGAAAGTAAAACAAAGAGGCGGGACTTTGTGTGTGATGTCATCACTTTATTGTTTCTGTACAAACTCATCAGACGTTTCCTCGTTACACTCGGGAGGGATACAGCATCTGAAACAGACAGGAAGTGACATCATTAGCTGCTGCAGTAAAAAAAAACCAAAATGCATGTTAGAGTCATTAACAGGCTCAGAGGATTTTTCACGCTAATCAACATATAGAGGGAGCTGGAGTTACAGATTTCAAATTTTTACGTTTTTTTTCACTGATAAATGTTTGAACTACACACCTGCAAACAGAAAATCAGGAAACCAACAAACACTCAGACTCAAACACTGAGGGAGTATTACGATGTAAGGCATTTAAAATAAAAAGTTTAATTTCAGTGTTGTCCTTCTTTAACCTGCATCTCCAACATATTACAAACAGATTTTTTTCACAATTTCACAGAAAAGATTCACATTTAAAGATCAGCAGCTTTTTGGACCTTTGAAAAAATGTGGAATCCTTTTTTGTTTTACGTTAAATCTACTGAATGTCACTTTAACCTTAAGAATCCAAGATGGTTAACCTGCAGTGTGTTAATTTTATTTATTTGTCTTTTTCATAGTCAACCCTATATTCTCATTTTGTGTTTTGTCTTTTTTTATTTTTTTTCTGGGAGTAGATATGTGCCTGGGGAGGGATATGGATGTTTGTTTGATTGTATGTCAATGTATGTTTGTCTTTGTTCTGCTTATTTGACAAAAAATCCAACAAAAAAAAAGTTAAAAAAAATAAAAATCAGCAGCTTTTTTACGTTTTTTTTTCCCACTACGTCCTCAAGAACTGGTTCTCATGTCTGACTGACAGAACTGGAATCATTATCATAAAATTAGAGGTAATGTTAAGATTTATGAACTCTCCTAGTGGACGAATCAAACGCACCCTTTCCAAATACTGTGTTTATGCAGCAGCTGACAGCTCTGAGTGAATCAGTCTGAGGACAAACAGTGAAGTCATATCTCCTATTCAGACCCTCAGAATTAAACTGGATACTTTAAAATAAACAACCATCCGTTTAAAAAAAGACCTTAACGCGACAGAGCTGATAGTTTAGCGCAAGTATATAAACATTAGCTCATGTGAGCATCAGCTGATGAAGATGATTGACAGTAGAGCTGAACGATTTATAGTTTTCTGATCGAAATCGCAATTTCAAACATCGTGATCATGTTTTCGCTAAAGCTGCGATTTTTTCCTGCTCCTGACTGACCCAGGATCTGTTATATCAGCTGTTTCACACACACCTGTCTTTGAGTGTGAGACTGTTGGAAAAATCCTTTTTTTTTCTTGGGATTGTTGAATTTTGTTTTTATTTTGTATTTTACTTTATCTAACTTGACACAATTAAAGATATTTTGCACTGCATTATTTTTAAAAGTTAAGAGTCAAAGATAGCTCTTTTTGTTCTTCAGTTTTTAAAACTAAAAATACAATTTAAAAAGTCTGGTTTAAAAATAACAAGAAAAGGTGTTAGACTGGGTTTTGAGAAAAGTCAAAATTCGACTATTTATCTAAAAATCTTCTCAATTTTTTTTTTTGCCTTTTATCCTTTAATTTTGTATTTACTTCGTATAATTTTGACTTAAATCTTAAGAGTTTTGACTTTTTATATCAAAATTTCAACTTTTTATCTCAAACATTGCCTTTATTTCAAAACTTAGACTTTTGTCGTCTTAAAATTTTGACCTTAAATGAGAAATTTTGGACTTTTTGCACTTAATGTTAAATTGATTTCTTAAACTCTGGAAGTTTATTGACTTTTTGTCTCAGAATTTTGTCTTTATTTCTCAAAATTTCCACTTTTTCTACTAAAATATTGACCTTTTGTCTCAAAGTTAGAAACAATTCTTACCTTCAGTTTTTATTTTCATCCTCACATTAGAGTAAAAGCTTTTGATGTTTCAATGGTTTGATGTAATTTTCTGTCAAGTTTGTAAATGTTTCTGTACATTGTGAAAATTTCCCTAAAGTTTGATTTAAAGAAAATCGTGAATCGAATTGAAATCGCTGAATCTGCCAGAAAAATCACAATTAGTTCTTTTTCTAAAATCGTTCAGCTCTATTTAACATGTTCAAGACTGCGTTCACCAACGTGTGAGGCAGACAAACACAGATCAGACCCAGGGCGCCGCAGTGACGCGTCGTGAACTCACCACTCTGATTCTGTGTCCGATGGCTTTAGCCGGCAGGTTGCTGCTGAACTTAGCGCGGACCATCCCGCTGCTTCCGTGAGCGCGCGTCACCTTCCCCCAGATCACACGGGTCTTGTTGGGTTTGCCGCCGGGCGTCACCGTGTTCCTGTGAGGTCAGAAGAAACCGTTAAACACGTGCGCAGACTTAAACTGGGCTTTTCTACGGTAACAGGAAACAGGAAGTTGCGGCGCTCACTTCTTGGCCTTGTAGACGTAGGCGCAGCGTTTGCCGAGGTAGAAGTCGACCTCGTCTCTGGTGTAGCAGCCCTCCAGCTTCAGCAGCGCCGTGTGCTCGCGCTGGTTCCTCAGGCCGCGTTTGTAGCCGGTGAAGATGGCCTTACTCCAAAGTCTGAACACACACACACACACAGAGTCAGTACACACTCAAACACGTCTTCATTTACGATTCCAGCACAAATTTCTATTACACACTTATGTAAAAAAAGTTCTATATTGTTTACTTTATTAATTTAACATGATTTTTACTCCACATTATTCAAACTTACATGAAAAAATACAAAATTGTAAAATTATTACATCATTTGTGTTAAGTGGTAACAATGGAAGTGTCTTTAAATCTTATTTCCTGACTGAAATGGCGCTTTTCCACTGTACAATTCCAGCTCTACTCTCCTCGTCTCTACTGGGTTTGGTTCTTTTCCTCTAGCCCGACTACAGACTCACGGTGGGCGTGGATCTTATAACACAGCTGCGCTAAAGTGCTGCGCAGAAGTGCGTGCATGTTCATCTATAACGCCACACAAACATCATTTTGTACTAACATATGTGCCACCGTGGTCTTTAAAGGAAAAAAAAAAGCTTTCAAAAGATTTCATTAAAGTAATACAGCGGCTCAATGTGGGTCGTCATGACAACGGAGGTAAACAACAGCCTGGTNGATTTAATTTAAAAGACTCTTTAAAGCCAACTATCTTTGCTGTTAACTTCTTTTTGGTTTAAAAAGGACTTTTAACTTCTTTAGGAATCATGAAGGAGCATTTTAGGGCTGTATTTTGTCTTCATTCAGTCTGGTTCTGTGCCGTCAGGTTTAAATGTCATTAAAAACCCGTCGCTGACTTATTCCTTTGCCTCTTGTAAGTGATTTGTTCAGAGTCAGAAGCTGCAGAGACGACATTCTCTGACCAATGAGTGACCGGCAGTCCGTCCACGTCACCTTTTAGTATCAGTTTTTTTTTGGTGGCCCGTTCACAATACTTTCACGGCCCGCCGGCGGGTCGCGGCCCACAGGTTGGGAACGGCTGCTCTAACCCATGTGTGTGTGTGTGTGTGTGTGTGTGTGTGTGTGTGTGTGTCAGTAACAGGTGGGTCTTACCTTCCAGGCATTGTGGCTGTTGTCCAGGTGAGTAGACCTGCAGACAGAGAGTCAGGTTAGAACCAATAAACACAGAAACACACTTCACCTGAACACACACTGATCCTCACAGGTGAACCCATCATCTCTTTCCCTCACACACACACACACTGAAACATGGAAACACTGATGCTAACTCTCAGGTGAGACCCGGAAACACCTGAAGGTAAAACACTAACACCCAGGTCACACTGATCTGACCCCCTCAGACCCAGACTCTGGTCCAAACCCGGGTCCAGAACCTGAACCCAGACCCGGCTCCGTTAGCCCGCATTAGCCTGCGTTAGCTCCCGGCAGCGGCTCCAGGCTCCATCCAGCGGGAATCTCCGCCATCGCGGCCCCGCTCTAAGAGGCTCTGAGCCCGGGCAGCGCAGCGCGGACTGACGCTTCAGATATGGAGGTTATGATGGAGGGATGAAGATGAATAAAGGAGAAAAAGAGGAGAAAACTGAGACATGTTTCTGTGCTTACCTTCACTGTCTGAGCCAAGATGGACGAAAGGACGAGAGAAAGGGATTCTGGGTAAATGACGTCAGCAGAGGAGCCCGCGGAGCTGCCTGATCAAAAACAATGAAAACATCCAACATTATAAAAACTAATAAAAATCTACATTTAAAACTACAAATAATTATTATTTAACTTATAAAACATTATTTATTTAGTTTTAGATGTTGATAATTTTCTAATGTGTTTTTATTCGTCCTGACTGTCTTTAGTGTAAATAAATGCTAAAGATGTGGATTCGTCGTTTGTCAGAAAAAATAAGTTTTCATTTAATTATTATTATCAGTTTTATCCAGTTTATTCAGTGATTGGGCACTTATTAATTACAAACAGACGCTTTTCTTTAGAAAATATGTGGCAGTTGCAGCGTTTATCATTTTTTTATGAAAGTTTCCGTAACTTAATAAATAAAAAGATAATTTCGACATTTTAACCTGAAAATTTCGACTTTTATCTCTCATTTTCAACTCTTTACACCGAACTTCTGTCTTATTTTATAAATTCATCTAAATAACCTTAAATTTTGACTTATTATTTTAAAAAATTTGACCTTTTATCTCCAGTTTTTGACTTTATTATGTTATATTTTGACTTTTTTATCTCCTTATTTTGACTTTTATCTCTCATTTTCAACTCTTTACCCTGAACTTCTGGTTTATTTTATTAATTCATCTGAATAATCTTAGATTTTGACTAATTATTTAAAAAAATTTGACCTTTTATCAACAGTTTTTGACTTTATCATCTTAAAATTTTGACTTTTTATCTCATATTTTCAACTTTTTACCCTGAAATTTTGACGTGTTTTCTTATATTTTCTAAAATATGTGACTTAATACAGTCAGAGATAATAATATAAACCCTCAACAAGTTTCCGTAACTTAATAAATAAAAAGATAAAAAACTGGTTTTGTTGAGATTTTTTTTGCCCCTATTGAGTTGATATTTTGATATTGGAAAGTCAAAATTTCGACATTTTAACCTGAAAATTTTTACTTTTTTCTCTCATTTTCAACTTTTTACCCTGAACTTCTGTCTCATTTTATTAATTTTTCTAAATAATCTTACATTTTGACTAATTTCAACAAATTTGACCTTTTACCTCCAGTTTTTGACTTTATCATGTTATATTTCGACTTTTTAACCTCAAAATTTTTTACTTTTATCTTTATTTTCAACTCTTTACCCTGAACTTCTGGTTTATTTAATTAATTTATCTAAATAACCTTAGATTTTGAATTATTATTTCAACAAATTTTGACCTTTTATCTCCAGTTTTTGACTGTATAGTGTTATATTTTGACTTTTTATCTCATAATTTTGACTTTACCTCAAAATTTGGACATTTATCTCAAAACACTAGCAGTATCATCTTAAAATTTTGACTTTTCATCTCATATTTTCAATTTTTTACCCTGAAATTTCGACTTATTTCCTCAAAATGTTGACTTAATACAGTCAAAGATAATAATAATACACCCCCAAGTATTAATTTTAATCTTTCTAACAGGCAGAGATCAGCTAAAAAGTATCCTCCTCTGAGTTGTTTAATAATATTAATTATAATTCAATAAGCCTGACACAAATAATAAACCCTTTTAAATAACTCTTTCCTTCAAAAAGTTAATTATTTTGTAATTTCTCCCATTGTTTCTGATTAACCAGTAGTTTCATTGACAATTAAATTAAAGCTGAGGAAATGTTCAGTATTTTTCTTTTCCTTTATTCTTGTTACACCAGGCATAATTCAAGTGTTTTTACCTGAATTTATTTTAAAAAACCTTAAAATTTGTCAGTTCTGATTATAACCTATAAATTAGACTCATGGAAAGTACATTGAGGAAAACTGTTCAGAGAAAATAAAACATGTAAATTATTGTCAAAGCTTTTAGTTTTTTCAGCTGCTTCACTTTCACATTCAGTCACTGAGCGTGAAAAAAGAAAACGACTTCAACTTAAAATATTTATTTAATGCACTTAAATTTAACTCAACTCTTCTTACAGCTGTGTTCAAATCTTTTTACAGGTTTCAAAAACAAAAAAAAAAAAGTGAAAAAATGTAAAACTTAAAAACTGTCAGACAGTCTGTTTGTCCTCCAGGAGAAAAACGGTGGAATGTCCTTTAAAACCACGTGACCTCGCCGTCACATGACCTCGCCGTGTCACATGACCCCTCACCGCCGCAGAAGAAAAGAAAACATGAACATCTGTACAAACGTGGGTTGATTGAGTCGCGCCTGTTGCCATGGTAACAGCAGGCGCACTGACGACCATGATCAGGTGACAGGTGAGCGCTCACACCTGCAGGGAGGAGCCTGTTGATCAGTTTCAGTGTGACAGTGAAGGCATCGTGCTGCGTTTAGGTGCCTGTTCAAACTGGCCTCCACCTGGATTCCTGCAGCAGATCATTAGTGTTCAAAGTCCTTATGTCCCACGTCACCTGAACGCAGCACGAGCCGACGTTTAACATGGAAAAAATTAAAAACATCAACTTATATTAAAACAGTTTCATCATCATCATCTTCAGGGAGTTTGACTCCAAACAAACAAAAAGAAACACGACGACATTTCAGAGACTCTGCTGCTGCCAACTCCACCGTAACAGGCTCCAGAGTGTGTGTGTGTGTGTGTGTGTGTGTGTGTGTGTGTGTGTGTGTGTGTGTGTGTGGCTGTAAACGCTGATCTGACCATTACATTAGAAACAGACACAAACAAACAGAAAATCTCAACTGAGTAAAAAACAACAAGATTATGGAGAGAAAGTGTCAGAATTTAAGTCAACATGATGTTTTAAAGCAAAATGATCTCAATAAACAACTGTCTGTTTACAGGTAAACAACTGTCTGTTTACAGGTAAACAACTGTCTGTTTACAGGTAAACAACTGTCAGTTTACAGGTTAACATCTGTCTGTTTACAGGTAAACAACTGTCTGTTTACAGGTAAACAACTGTCAGTTTACAGGTTTACATCTGTCTGTTTACAGGTAAACAACTGTCTGTTTACAGGTTTACATCCGTCTGTTTACAGGTAAACAACTGTCTGTTTACAGGTTTACATCCGTCTGTTTACAGGTAAACAACTGTCTGTTTACAAGTAAACATCTGTCTGTTTACAAGTAAATAACTGTCAGTATACAGGTGTACATCCGTCTGTTTACAGGTAAACAACTGTCTGTTTACAGGTAAACATATGTCTGTTTGCAGGTAAACAACTGTCAGTTTACAAGTAAACATTTGTCTGTTTACAGGTAAACAACTGTCAGTTTACAGGTTTACAACTGTCTGTTTACAGGTAAACAACTGTCAGTTTACAAGTAAACATTTTTTTTTTACAGGTAAACAACTGTCAGTTTACAGGTAAACAACTGTCTGTTTACAGGTAAACAACTGTCAGTTTACAAGTAAACATTTGTCTGTTTACAGGTAAACAACTGTCAGTTTACAAGTAAACATTTGTCTGTTTACAGGTAAACAACTGTCTATTTACAGGTAAACATATGTCTGTTTACAGGTAAACAACTGTCAGTATACAGGTTTACATCCGTCTGTTTACAGGTAAACAACTGTCTGATTACGGGTAAACATTTACCTGTAAAAAAGTAAACATCTGTCCGTTTACAAGCAAAAAAATTCTGTTTACAAGTAAACATCTTCTTGTTTTATGAGAAAAATCTACCTGTGTACAGATAAACATCCCTATGTTTACAGGTAAAGTTTGGCTGTGTTCAGGTAAACATCTTCATGTGTGCAGGTAAACATCTACCTGCGAGGGATAAACATTTTTTTTGTTTACAGGTAATCATGCGTCTGTTTACAGTGTAACATTTTTATTCTGTTTGTGTTTGTTGTAAGAAAAAGTTCAGAGGAAAACTGAGGTCAGTTTTGAGTGTACTGCTCCTTTAAAACTATATCATCAACCATATGACATCATAGTTGGAAGCTCCGCCCACTGTGATCTTCTTTCATTGTGTGACAGCTGATTATCAGCCACACACACACACACACACATCAGTAAGGAGTATTTATGTAGTTTGTTTTTAGTGTCAGATAAGGGGGGTGTCAGAGAAAAGTCCCAGCATGCAACAGCTGCTAGGGCTCATCACCACCTGATGGTCCTCGTCCAATCACAGAAGGACTTTACGAACAGGTGAGAGTTCGATTCCTCATCAGTCAGAGTCAGTGATCAGAGCTAAAATTCAGATTAATTTAATAAATTAAGATCAAAAAGATCATCTAACCTCTGATTGGATAAAAAACAACATTATATTGTTTCCTGTTTTATCTCAGCCGTCAGGGGGCGTGGCCTCCTCTTTGATTGACACCTGAGCAGACAGGTGTGTCAGGTGTTTTAAATGTGAAGCTGCAGCGTTCTGTCTGAAATAAATAAAGTTTAACAAAGACGAACTCTTCATCAGTTCGTCTGAGTGTTTGACCTGAACTCTCTAACTCTTTGTTTTCAGTGTTGGTCTCCTCTGCAGCGCCCCCCTGTGGTGGAGGAGGATCAGTTCAGGTGGTGACGGAGCCTGAAACAGCAGCCAGGTAACATCACCTGAAACTTCAACCAGCGTTCGACAGAAACGAAACCAAAAACCCTCTGAATCAAAGTCCTGCTGCCGGACAGGTGAGGGACCAGCACGCCTGGGTCACGTGACCCTCCCTCCTCTGGGTCACGTGACCCTCCCTCCTCTGGGTCACATGACCCCGGTGGATGAAGAGACAAAGAGCTGAAATCAGCTGATGACAGAAACACTGATATTTTTGTTTACAGGTAAACACGCGTCTGTTTACAACATTTTTCTTCTGTTTGTGTGTTTATTGTTAGATAAAGTTCAGAAGAAAACTGACGTCAGTTTTGAGTGTATTGCTCCTTTAAAACTATATAGGCAACCATATGACATCATAGTTGGAAGCTCCGCCCACTGTGATCTTTTATTGAGTTATATGAATAACTCAATTAAATTTCATTAGCTGAAACTTTAGCATTGGCTCATTTTTTTTACCCTGCATGTTCCCAATATTTCCTAGCTTAGCATTTTTAAGCTAACATTTATATTAAGATTGTTAGCTTCTGTTAGCATTGATGAAATGCTAACCTTGATCCTGTCAGTTAGATGAGTCCCCATTAGCAGCCAAAAATTGCACCTATCTGTTTTTTTATTTTCTGAAACCTATACAGCAGTTAGCATTATAGCTATCAGTTAGCATTGTAGCAATCTATAAGTTAGCTTAGTGCTACATTACATCTTAATGAAAACTGTTTTGAATGGGTTTGCTAACATTAGCAGTTATCTGCACCTCTTTCTGTTAGCCTGTTACAGCTTAGAGTGGTAGCTTAAATGCTGCTTTGTTACATTAGCTAGCATGAGTTGTTGCTAATCTACATTTGTCAGTAAAGAATTTTTATGTAGTGACTTTCAACCAGTTAGCACTAACAAATGTTAGTGTACAGAAGCGACTTGTTGGCAGTTAGCCGCTACGTAAACACAAGTTAAGTTTAAACGTCAGCAACATTAGCGTCGTTAGCATCACCTCTGTCAGCATTAGCATCGTTAGCGCGTCGCTACGTTAGTGTCATTGAAAAGTCATGAGCAGCTGAAGAGCGCATGGATGGGAAAAAGTTTGAGGGTTTAAAAACGGCGCTGAGACAAACAGCAAATGGAGACGCCTGAGACTGAGACGCTGTTTCCACGGCAACAAATTTTAGGCTGAAACTCAAAAGCATTGTTACGTTTCAACCTCCCTTTTACACAGAAATGGCGTTAAAGCCAACAAAAAAACGCAAACTTAAAAAAAAAAAATAAAAAAAATCTCTAGAGTGAATTTTATATTGAAACCAATGTTTCTGTGTAAATGCCAAGCTGGAGTTTTCAGTAAAAACGCTGATGTCATCTCTGCGCATTAAACCTGACTGAGACTGAGACGCTGTTTACACGGCAACAAATTTTTATCGAAACTCCAAAGTGTTGTTGTATTTCAGCGTCCCATTTGCACAAAAAAAAATGGCATTTAAAACGACTTAAAGCGCAAAATTTTGAAAATGCCCTCAAGAGATGATACTTTCTAAAACACCATTTCCACTGTTTCCGTGTAAGCGCCAAGCCGGCTTTTTCAGTGAAAATGTTGACGTCACATTCAGCTTTAAGCATTAAGCGCAGGTTTTTTTTTTGCTGTGTTTTAGGTTGAAATGTTGTGAAGTGTTGTGGTTTAAACGGGGCTTAAAGGTGTGTGTGGTCAGTGTGTGTGTGATGGCGTTTGTGTGATTAGTGTTCTGACATCATCTGAGCTCAAACTTCCTTAAATAAATAAACGACAGAGTTTGAGCTTCAGCGTAAACGGAGGGAACCATCAGCTTTGTTACAGCTGCGTTAAAAGATTCTGTATTTACAGGCTCAGGTAGATGAGGGAGTTCACCTGCTGTTACCATGACAACCAGCCGAGTGAAGCCCCCGTCACCTGTGTTTCTGTTTGTCTCTCCATCACACCCCGACCTGCAGCTCCTCCTCTTTCATCCTCGCTCACAGGAGGCGAGTGTGAGCGCGCTTCGTCGTAGTGGTCGTGGCGTCGTCGTCTAGATGTTGACAGAAGGTCCGGGTGCGGTGGTCGTCGTGGTGACGGTGTGTCGCGGCGGGGCCAGGTCGAGCAGGGCGCCGACGGTCCCGGCCACCTGAGGGAGCCCTCGCTCCTCCAGGATGTGCAGAGGAAGACACAACTGACTCTACGGGAGACAGAAGACACACGGCGGGGGGGAAAAAAGAAAAGAACGGGGAAAAAAAAAAAAAAAGGAGGATCAACGGATGATAAAATAAAATAAACAACAAAAAACAGTAACCATGGCAACACAAGAGGGGGGAGGAGCAACTGAAACTGAAAAGAGAAGAGATGGAGGAGGAGGAGACGAGAGTGAAACCTTGGATACAACAGACGGAGAGGAGTGTGTGTGTGTGTGTGTGTGTGTGTGTGTGTGTGTGAGATCACATGATTCATCAGTCATGTGACCCACAGTGAGACTGACTCACCTTTAAACATGATACAAGGTAAAAATGCTTCAAACTGAGCATGTGCAGGATTTCAAACTACAACAAAATTATCAGACAGGAAGCAGAGGGGTTACCAAAATAAAAGCAGAAGGAAGAGAAGTTACCAAAATAAGAGCGGAGACAGAGGAAGTCGACGTCTTAAGTTTGTTTATTTATGTTAAGAAGGAAGGGGACACATCCTCATCATCCTCACTCTTCATCACTAAAAACATCATCATCCTCACTCTTCATCACTAAAAAACATCATCATCCTCACTCTTCATCACTAAAAACATCATCATCCTCACTCTTCATCACTAAAAAACCTCATCATCCTCACTCTTCATCACTAAAAACATCATCATCCTCACTCTTCATCACTAAAAAACCTCATCATCCTCACTCTTCATCATTACAAACATCATCATCCTCACTCTTCATCACTAAAAAACCTCATCATCCTCACTCTTCATCATTACAAACATCATCATCCTCACTCTTCATCACTACAAACATCATCATCCTCACTAAAAACATCATCATCCTCACTCTTCATCACTAAAAACATCCTCATCCTCACTCTTCATCACTAAAAACATCATCATCCTCACTCTTCATCACTAAAAAACATCATCATCCTCACTCTTCATCACTAAAAAACCTCATCATCCTCACTCTTCATCATTACAAACATCATCATCCTCACTCTTCATCACTACAAACATCATCATCCTCACTAAAAACATCATCATCCTCACTCTTCATCACTAAAAACATCCTCATCCTCACTCTTCATCACTAAAAACATCATCATCCTCACTCTTCATCACTAAAAAACATCATCATCCTCACTCTTCATCACTTCAAACATCATCATCCTCACTCTTCATCACTAAAAAACATCATCATCCTCACTCTTCATCACTAAAAAACATCATCTTCCTCACTCTTCATCACTAAAAAACATCATCATCCTCACTCTTCATCAGTAAAAACATCATCATCCTCACTCTTCATCACTAAAAACATCATCATCCTCACTCTTCATCAGTAAAAAACATCATCATCCTCACTCTTCATCACTAAAAAACATCATCATCCTCACTCTTCATCAGTAAAAACATCATCATCCTCACTCTTCATCACTAAAAACATCATCATCCTCACTCTTCATCATTAAAAATCACATCCTCATCCTCAGCTGAGTTTCTCCTGACTCTCAGAGCCTCAGTTCAGACTTGTGCAGGTGAACACAGGTGTGTGAACACAGGTGTGTGAACACAGGTGTGTGGAGCAGGTTTCTGACACGTTACAGTAAAAACAGTAAAAACCAAACACACTCAGACAGGCAGCCAATCGTAAGGCACGGGGGGCGGAGCTTAACAGGCAGGAAACAAGCTTCAGGGAGAGACTCCACCTTCAGGGGATTGTCAAGTTTTAACTTCACCTTTAGTCTCAGGTAAAAATGAATTAATTGATTAGCAAGTTCAACTCCAAACTCCAGACTAACGAGAATAAATCCCAAGAGCAAGTCTGGACCCACAACTACAGGAGGAGGTCTCAGGTTCCAGGTCCTGGTCTGGACTCACATCCATGCCAAACCAAGTCAAACAACCGTCCCACAACAAGTTCAGCATGAGGACCAGAAACACAGAGACCAGATAAAGTCCCCATCAATGAGTCTCAAGTCATAAGCAGCTGATTAATCAAGGCCAACAAGTGTCAAAGTCCAAGTCTCATATCAGGTTCAACAAGTCCCAGGTCCAGGTCCAGAATATTTGGTGGGTAACTCGTCCAGGTCAAAACTGACACCTCAATGTTCTTAGCAAGTCAAAATATAACAACCAAGAAGAAGCCATTAAGTCTTAACCCCACGCCAACAAGTCTCGAGTCAAGAGCAGCTGATAAATCAAGGCCAACAAGTGTCAGATTGAGTCCAAAGCCTCGTTTCCACCAGGCAGTCTGGTACAGATCAGTACAGTCTGGTACGGATCAGTACAGTTTGGTACGGATCAGATCAGTAAAGCCTGATCCTGTGCGCGTTTCCACGGCCAACCGTACCCTGCTTGATGGGCCGGATGTCGAGAGCCCCTGTCACTGCAGCGCTACACAGTGTACCCCGCAAATAAATACAACGAAAAAGAATTTAGCAGCATTGTAAACAAAGAGAAAGATGGAGGACATCCAGCAACTCTTCTACTTTGTGATCAGCTGTGGCTCATTATTCCATAACAGTGAAGCTTTGTTTCAGGAAAGGCTGCGTGTGGGGTTGTGTGTCGTTCTTTATTATCGCTGTCGCACGGGAAGTTACCGATCTTTTGACCAATCAACGTACAGCAGTGATTATAGCAGAAGGGTACTGAAAAGTGGAGCGGTACAGGTTGCTTATTAGGGGACCCGTCCCGGTTTTAGTCTATGGAAACGCCACAAAATGCCGAGACGAACCGAACCAATCCGCTAGGTGGAAACGAGGCTTATGACACCCAAGAACCAGACCACGATGAGCCGTACAAATCTCTAATCAAGTGTGAATCATGTCCAGCATGACCAGGTCTAAACCCACAAGGAATCCAGACCAATAAGTACAGTCAAGGCCAAGTCTTAGATCAAGACTTACCAGGTCAAGACCCTTTCATGTAAACAAGTTTTAAATCCAGAGCAGATTCTATTAACTGAGTTAAACTTAATGAATCCTAGAGGAAGTCAAAGCCAACAGATCCCAGATAGTCTTCAGTCCAAGTCTCAAGTCTAGGGATAGACCGATATGGTTTTTTCAGGACCGATACCGATTATCGGTTGTTAAGGAGACGATAACCGATATCTATGACCGATATTCATTTGCAGCAAAAGTGAAAATAATGGCATAAAATTGTGATTTTCAAACAGCTCCCTGGCTCAGTAGCATTTCTTTAAAAGCTGACTGAAAATATAAACAAATAAATACTGCCCTAAAGTTTTCTGCAGAAAATAAGGTCTTCCAGAATTGAACTAATGACCGCTCCAATGAAACTTTTTTCATCTCGCAGTGAACGACTCAGGGCGAGTCCCACACTCACTGCTGATTGGCTGTTGCTGTGCTGTAGCTCTGTGCGTAACCAATCAGACGGAGTTGTGGGTGGGACAAAGCTGGAGGCAGAAAAGTGACTGCAGACAGAGGCACGCCGGCTTCACGGAGCTTCACTCTTTTAAATGGATCATTATCGGTCGTCAGATTAAAAAAAGGGCAAATGCTGATAATCGGTCTATCCCTACTCAAGTCATGTCAGTCAAGTTCTGGGTCATGACCAAGTCAAGACCAACAAGTCCCAGAGTCAAAGAAGAAAAACAGTCCTAAGTCCAAAGCAAGTGAACAACTCGTAATTCTTCTAGAGTGAAGTCAGTTTGGATCAGGAACTCAAAACAAAACGATCGGGTATGGATCAGTACAGTTTGGTACGGTAAAACCTGATCTTGTTTGCGTTTATGCAGCCGACCGTCTTTACAGGCGGCGTGTGAGCTGGATGATGATAGTCAGCTACGTAATAACGTGGTGGCGTAGCAGCGCGACACAGTGTACTCCACTAACAAATCCAACATCACTTCTTTGGAACCAAAAAGTGGGATGATATGGGTTGGTAATTTGAGGAACTGTCCTGGTTTTAGTCAAAGGAAATGCCACAGAAAGCGTGCGGTACAGAGACAAACGAAACTGAACTGCTTGGTAGAAACCGGGCTATAAAGTCCAGAGTTCACCAGACCCAGGACGGGGTTTCACGTCAGGTACCCAGATTCTGATTGGATATCTAGTGTCCACTGATTGAATAAAAGTCCATCTCATTTAAAGACTTCAGTTTTTGCACTGGTCCAGTGTCGTCGAAGTCCCAGGATTTGAGTCCACACCTCTGGAGTTTGGACGTAAAGGGGTCTTTGAGTTACAGATCTTTAATGATTGTTGTGCTTTCAGTAAAAAAAAAATCTTCCCCACGACAAAAACAGAGCATCACCAGACTCAGACTCTTAAAGGTCTGAAATAACATCTGCGTCAGCATGTGTGAGGAGGTCGGGGAACTTTAAACATCTGGATCCTAGAAGAGGCACGAAAGGACTCGACTGTAGAGAAAAACCTCCAGGCGACTTTTGAGGATCTGCTCCAGCGTCAGTCCAGACCGAGAGAAGCAGCAAACGGTGGATAAAGGGAAGTGGATCCAGAGGTTTTGGACGGACAGTAGGGCTGAACGGTTTATCGTTTTCAGACATCGTGATCATGTGACTGACCCAGGATCTGTTATATCAGCTGTTTCACACACACCTGTCTTTGAGTGTGAGACTGTTGGAAAAATCCTTTTATCTTTCGGATTGTTGTTGATTTATTTTAATTAACTTGACACAATTAAGGATATTTTGCGCTACATCATTTTTAAAAGTTAAGAGTCAAAGATAGCTCTTTCTGTTCTTCAGTTTTTATAACTAACAATACAATTTAAAAAGTCCGGTTTAGAAATAACAGGAATAGTTTTTAGACTCAGGATTTTAAGAAGAGTCAAAATTTAACAACAAATTGAAAAATCTTTTTTTTTTTAATTGTTGTTTTTTTGCCTTTTATCCTAAAATGTTGTATTTATTTCTCATAATTTCGACTTAAATCTTAGAATTTTGTCTTTTTGTGTCAAAATTTCAACTTTTTATCTCAAATGTTGCCTTTGTTTTATCTTAGACTTGTGTCATCTTAAAATTTTGACCTCAAATGAGAAAGTTTGGACTTTTTTCACATAATCTTTAACTGATTTCTTAAACCTAAGAAGTTTCATCTCAAAATCTTGACTTTTTGTCTCAGAATTTTGTCTTTATTTCTCAAAATCTTCACTTTTCATATTAAAATATCGCCCTTCTTTGAAAAGTTTGAAACAATTCTTACCTTCAGTTTTCATTTTCATCCTCACATTAGAGGAAAAGCTTTAGATGTTTCAATGGTTTGATGTAATTTTCTGTCAAGTTCGTAAATGTTTTTGTAAATTGTGGAAACTTCACTGAAGTGAATTGAATTGAAATCGCTGTATCTGCCAGAAAAATCGCAATTAGATCTTTTTACAAAATCGTTCAGCTCTACTTTCACCTGTCGTATGTAATCGGTGGTTTGGAAAACAGGACTCAGAAAGGACTAAGGGGACATCTCTGGATCCCACAGGAGGCACTAGAGGACACGGTTCTGGACGGAGAACTCCCTAAAGGTGGATGCAAACGGGGTCGTCCATCGGTCTGGAGGATGAGGCAACAGCAGAGACGTTTGAGGAAAGAGGACGAACGACACGCGGAGCAAACCCTGACGTCCAGCAGGCGCCTGGAGTGTGTGCTTAACAGGACTAACCATGAAGAGTCAGACTAAAGCTTTGAGTCTTATATCAGGGACTTTTTAACCGTCCTGAGGTCAGGGGGCGGGGGGCTCGGGGGTTTCTCTCAAGGCAGCGGTGCCAGGTGGACGTAGATGGCACACAACATCGACATGACGGACAGGTAGAAGAGTGCGAAGCCTGCCAGTTGGACCCGTGGGGAGGGGCTTAGAGAGGGCGGGGCCATAGAGAGCAACACGCCGACTGTCCCGTAAACCCCGCCTCCTTTCCCCTCCAAGACCTCCGCCACCGAACAGAGACTGTCCTGAGTGATGGTGGAGGTGGGATGGACATGGCGGAGGATACAGGTGAGGAGACGAAACAGAGAATCAGAGGGTTAATGAAAGGCGGGAAGATGAAAGAGAAGAAAAGAGAAAGAAAGGTGTTAGAGGAGAAAAGGCAGCAGAGACATCGAGGTTTTCCAAACCCTGAACCCCTCAGGTACTGATTCCTGTTGGACAAGGTGGACTACACAGATCCAGGTAAATCACAACATGTCCTAATCACAGACAGTGAAATATTTCTATAACCTGAAATGTGTCAAAATATCAGCTACAGTTTTATCAGCAGATGTTTTCTGTTCTACACCAGAGTTACTCAACCAAAGAGACAAACTGTTAAAAACTACCTTTACAAAAGAAACTATACAAGTGGAGAAAAGAGGAAAAAACAGCAAAGAGGAGAAATAAAACTTAGTTTGAGGTAGATAAAATGGCCAGAAAGCAACAAAATTTGGCGTTTAAATTGGGATTAAACTTGGAAATACTCCAAAAGTAGCAAAAACTGGTCTTAAACTGACAAAAATGGCCAGAAAGCAACAAGAATTGGCAAGAATGTTGGGATTAAACTTAGGAAATGGTCAGTTTGTTGAAAAAAATAGTTCAAAAGTGCCAAAAATGGCCAACCTGCAGCAAAATTAGCATGGACATTTTAGAGTAAACTTTAAGGAAGTAGCAGAAATGGTGAAAAAAGTGACAAAAAACAATGAAAAGTGGTGAAAATGGCCCAATTCAACAAAAATGGCAAGAGGGTTGCAATTATTCTTGGAAAACAGTCAGTTTATTAAAAAGAAAATGATGAAAAGTGGTGAAAATGGGCAAAAAACGACCTGCTCAACCAAACAGACAAACTGTTAAAAATTATCTTTACAAAAGAAACTATACAAGTGGAGAAAAGAGGCAAAAACAGCAAAGAGGAGCAATAAAACTTAGTTTCAAGTGGTAGAAATGGCCAAAAAGCAACAAAAACTGGCAAGAAAATTGGGAGTAATTCTGGGAAATGGTCAGAAAGAAGCAAAAATGGTCCAGAAGTGGCAAAAATTGGGAAAAATGTCAAAAATGGGCAAAAACATCACAATTGGCAAGAAAACCGGGAGTAAATCTGGAAAGCAGTCAGTTTGTTGCAAAAGAATGGTCCAAAAGTGGCGAAAACGAGTGAAAAGTGTCAAAAATGGCCAGAGTCAACAAAAATGGCTAAAAGTTTAGATCAAACTTTGGAAAAAGTCGATTGGTTGCAGAGAAAATGGTGCAAAAGTGGCATAAAAGAGTGAGAAAGTGTCAAAAATTGGCAAAAACAACAACTATTGGCAAGAAATTGGGAGTAAACCTTTGAAATAGTGAGAGGGTATTGAACAATGGTCCACAAGTGTCAAATATAAAGAAGGTAAAAGTGTTTAAATGTGTAAAAATCAGTCCCAGTTGTAGTGGTAGTGGGTTGTTGTTGTTGTGCTGTAATTAATGAAACTGTTCATGTTCGTTTAATGTTCATGTTTGTTTAAAAACACAGAAGATGGGAAACTAGAAATAATCACACCAAAAATTGCATACAGGAAAGAATTATTGCAATTCATTCAGCCCCAGATCCAGGTGTGTGTTTACCAGCTGTGAGTGTTGGATCATGTGTTACCTGTGGAACTCCGATCCTGCGACACGCCTCCAGGAAGTTCTCCACGTTCCGTCGACATTTGGCCATGGTGAGTTTAGGCTGCGGGGTGAACGGAGCGGAGTTAGTGACGTCACAGAGTCCGGTCTGCAGAGTAACCTTTTGGCCCTTTTCTTCTGACTCGTCTCAGCTCTACTCTACTCTCCTCTACTCGGTTTGTGTTGCGTTTCCATTAGCGCGGTACTACACGTCAGACGCCAGTTTTTAGTACCTACTCTACCCTGGTTCAAGAGAGTAAAGCTGATACTAAAAGGTGACGTGGACGGACTGCCGGTCACTCATTGGTCAGAGAATGTCGTCTCTGCAGCTTCTGACTCTGAACAAATCACTTACAAGAGGCAAAGGAATAAGTCAGCGACGGGTTTTTAATGACATTTAAACCTGACGGCACAGAACCAGACTGAATGAAGACAAAATACAGCCCTAAAATGCTCCTTCATGATTCCTAAAGAAGTTAAAAGTCCTTTTTAAACCAAAAAGAAGTTAACAGCAAAGATAGTTGGCTTTAAAGAGTCTTTTNCAGGAGCGATCTGTCTGCCACGAGAGTCTTTAAGCACCAATCAGTCCATTAATCCACAGGGAACCAAAAAGGAAAACCAGTTCAAAGAAGAATGATTGATCAACAAAAAATCTCTGCTATACCAGGCCCAAAAATCAAAAATTAAAGTGATCTCACTGGATCCAGGGAAGAGTTGATGTCAGGAAGCAGCTCCTTCGTTTTCCTCCGCGTGCAGCAGCACCAGGCTGTTGTTTACCTCCGTTGTCATGACGACCCACATTGAGCCGCTGTATTACTTTAATGAAATCTTTTTACAGCTTTGTTTTTTCCTTTAAAGACCACGGTGGCACATATGTTAGTACAAAATGATGTTTGTGTGGCGTTATAGATGAACATGCACGCACTTCTGCGCAGCACTTTAGCGCAGCTGTGTTATAAGATCCACGCCCACCGTGAGTCTGTAGTCGGGCTAGAGGAAAAGATAACCAAACCCAGTAGAGACCAGTAGAGTAGAACTGGAATTGTAGAGTGGAAAAGAACCATTTGACAAAGAGAAACTCACCACAGCGGGGGAGGGGACGTGGATGCTGGGGACGGACCGCGGTCTCACGTGATTGGCCAAGTGACAGAGAACCACCCCGTCCGTCAGGGCCGCTCCGAGATCCGTGGGCAACGACACCTTCAGACGAGCTTCTATGTTCTAAGAGACACAAACAATCACTTACGACTTATGAAATGTGAAACAACTTTTTAATCAAAAGTGTTTTTCTGGGATGACGTGAAACAAACCTTTCGGAGCTGCTCAACCAGCTCAGCGTCTTCTCCAACCAGAGGAGGAGCAGCAGGAGCCTCCTCCTGGCTCTGAGGAGCAGCAGCAGCAGCAGCTTCACCTGGAGGAGGAGGAGGAGGAGGAGTCAGCAGGTATCAGGACAGGTAAACACAACATCAGAGTCATGACCTGCTCCTCTCCTCACCTTTCCTCTTCTCTTCTTTCTGACCCAGACGGAACAGGAAGCTCTCCGGTCTCAGGCTGGCTGTCCGACAGGAGGCCACGCCCCCTGAGCTCGGGTAAGAAGGCGACTGATTGGCTGGAAGATAAAACCTTCAGTGAGAATCAGGGAATTAAAAATATAGAAAGATTTGAAGCAGCAGGATCCAACAGGAGCTGCTTTACCTGTAGGTGAGAGAGCGGCTCTGTCCTCCCCCTGAAGAGACACAACACAGGAGAGTCACACACCTGAGACACACACCTGAGACACACACACCTGAGACACAACTAAGTGACTGCTTATTGGCTCGGGGAAGTAAATCGCAAATTGTGAGGGACAAGGTGTTTTCAAAAAAATGAAGGCAAGAACGAATATGAAGCAGAGGTGTGTTTCTGTTGAAGGTGTAAACTTATGGAATAGTTGTGACAGTGAATTAAAAATGTTTAATTCACTTTCTTCATTTAAAATCATGTTTAAAACCAAAGTAATAAGAAAATTTGTAAATCAAATGCGAAGAAAACCAACAAATATCGGAACTCGGGTTGTGTTTGGTTGTATTATTGTTAAGGATTTCATTAGATTATTTTTACTACATATAATATGTTTTGAAAATGTTTATCTTTTCTCTATTTAGAAAACTTATGGCGTTACTCAGACCATGTTGTTAAGTTTATTAAGTTATTTATTCAGTTATTTTTAACTTAATTTAAATTCTTCTTTTTTTTTTTTGCAAAACGGGTCGGCAAAATAAGCCTAGGCTTCAGCCTACACCCTTTGCATTAGCTTCAACCATTATGTGATATTTGGATCTATGATATATTTGTTGTGCGTGGTCTTTAAATGCTAATCGAATAAATTGAAAATTTGAAATTGAATTGAATTGAGATAAAATCACTATATGTCCTGTTGCAATATTATAATGTCAGACAGTGAAATATTTCTATAACCTGAAATGTGTCAGAATATCAGCTACAGTTTTTGCAGCAGATGTTTTCTGTTCTACACCAGAGTTACTCAACCAAAGAGACAAACTGTTCAAAACTTCCTTTACAAAAGAAACTATACAAGTGGTGAAAAGAGGGAAAAACAGCAAAGAGGAGCAGTAAAACTTAGTTTGAGGTGGTAAAAATTGCTAAAAAAACCAACTGAAATAGGTAACAAATTGAGTGTGGACCTGGGAAAAAGTCAGAAAGAAGCAAAAATGGCCCAAAAGTGGCAAAAAAGAAGTGAAAAGAGGCAAAAGTCAACTAACATGGGAAAGAGGTTTGGGATTAAACTTGGAAAGTAGTCAGTATGTAGCAAAAATGGTCCAGAATTGGCAAAAAAATTGTGAAAAATGTCAAAAATGGGCAAAAACATCACAACTGGCAAGAAAATTGGGAGTAAACCTGGAAAACAGTCAGTTTGTTGCAAAAAAATGGTCTAAAAGTAGCAAACACTGAATGAAAAGTGACTAAAATGGCCAAAAAGCTACAAAAAAATGGAAAGAAAATTTCAAGGGAAACTTAAAAAATTCAGCAAGTAGCAAAAATAGTTGAAAAGCGACAAAAACGATGAAATGTAGAAATGGACAAAGTCAAAAAATATTGGCGAGTAGGTTTGAAGGAAACTTGGAAAATATTCAGTTTGTTGCCAAAAAAAAGGCTGATTCTTCTGATTTATGTAACAAACAGGAAACAATCAGCAGCACTATGTTACATTTTCATTACAGACAAAAAGTGAATTTTTCAGATTCACATCAAATCAACTAGGAACTGAGAAGAGAAAGATGTTGGACCCACTTTTATTTTTATAAATGTATAAAAATAGGAAACGACAGAGGAGTTATCAAAAACTGAAGACACTTTAAACTAACCCAGTGAGCAGCAGCCTGCCCCTAACACACACACACACTCACACACACACACTACTGTGAAACAAGAGGACAGTGGATGAGTGGGTGGGGGGGGGGGGTTTACAGGTGATGCAGGGACGGGTGAGGTCATGCTGTAGAGCAGTGGTTCCCAACCTTTCCTGTCTTTTTAACCCCCTGAGCCTTTTTTCCCCATACTATACATACTGTATACTATACTATACATATTAATTCTCTTTCATTTTCTTCTTTTCGAATAAATAAGTAAGAATAATGAACCTGCTTTAATTATTTTCATAAAACTCTTGTGATATTTACCACCAAAACCTGAACCTTTTAATGAGCTTGGTTGGGAATCACTGCTGTGAAAGACGTCAGGTGGAGAAATGTCTGAGACATGCTGATAAAAGGTGTNGGGGGGGGGGGGTTTACAGGTGATGCAGGGACGGGTGAGGTCATGCTGTAGAGCAGTGGTTCCCAACCTTTCCTGTCTTTTTAACCCCCTGAGCCTTTTTTCCCCATACTATACATACTGTATACTATACTATACATATTAATTCTCTTTCATTTTCTTCTTTTCGAATAAATAAGTAAGAATAATGAACCTGCTTTAATTATTTTCATAAAACTCTTGTGATATTTACCACCAAAACCTGAACCTTTTAATGAGCTTGGTTGGGAATCACTGCTGTGAAAGACGTCAGGTGGAGAAATGTCTGAGACATGCTGATAAAAGGTGTTTGTTAACAGAGACAGAACCATTCAGATTCATGACAGCGTGACCTTTGACCTCCTGTCCTGGCACAGGGTTTCTACACCTGTAACCTGTACAGTCTGAACTGTAACACCTGTTTTTTAGTCCTGATCAGGTATAGAATAAATCTGAAACAAATGTTAAGTTCATAAAAAAGAGAAATACTTAAAACGCAGATAAAGCGAGACGTTTAAAGAGAATAATTTAAACATTTCTTTGCTCTGAGTTTAAATGTTGTTTCTGTTTTTACATTTTTATATGACACCTAGAAAAAAACAAGTGAGCAGCTGATGGAAATAAACTGATCTGAAATCACTTCACACCTAAAGTTAGTGGGTGAGTCTGATTTTTAAAAAATTAACTCTATAAACTTATCGTTTCTCAAGAGGCTTTTATTCTGAAAGAGCCTCAGGAAATGAATTGTGGAGCTGCTGATTTGACATAAACACATAAATCTGAATGTTCCTCGTTGGTTCGTTCAGGCCGGGTGCAGAGTTAGTGACTTTTGGGGGCGTGGCCAAACCCTTACCATAAAAAGGGCGGAGTCATCTGTGTGGGTGGAACGTCTGGAGGGGTAAACGGTCTGAACACACACACACACACACACAGGGACACACACAGATACAAACACAGACATGAGGTGACAACAGGTGACGGGAGGTGCGGCTTACATCGGAAGGGGCGGGGCTTAAATACAAACTATTAACACAGTGATTCCCAACCTGTGGGTCGTGGCCCCCTGGTGGGCCGCTAAGATGTTGCAAGTGGGCCGCCAAATAATTTCTAAAAAAGTCAGACTTTTGTGTGTGTTGGGAGGCTGTGATTACATAAAAACAAAAACATACAGAATACTGCTTTGAATGTTAAAACTCAGTCATGATTCAAAGGAGTTTCATTCTAGAGATACCAAACCTTTTCTGGGTTTTTATTTTTGCTTCTGTCACATTTTTTCTCACTGTGGTCTCATTTTTCTCCAAAAAGTGAAGTCCATGCTCCCTTATGGGTTCAGACAGAATTCAAAAGATTTCAGAAGTGTAAATACATGGTGTATAATTGAATAATCATCATTTAGGGCTTGATGAAAGCAGAAAAAAACAGGAAGAATATTTCGATTTCTACAGAATTTAGCTCCGTTAACACATGTTGTTGACGTCACTCATGATACATTCAGGTACTCTTGGAAATTTGAGAAGCTGATAATGTCACCAGGTTTTTTTTTTTTTAGGTTTTGGATGGTTTGTGAACCCCAGCCATTCAAAAATGGGTTATTTTGCTCCACCCAATGGGTTTGGCATACCAAGGGTTAAACATTTTTAAATAGTTATATATAAAAAAAACATTCCCACAGAAGATATCATATGATATCTGTATTTAAGGGGCGAGAGGTGGGCTGCAAAAAACATTCGAGACATAGAAGTTGGCCCCGAGTTGGAAAAGGTTGGGAGCCACTGTATTAATATATAAAGCGAACAGGGGCTTTTACTTTGAAGGGGAGGGTTTGTGGTTTTATCTGTGTGATGTGTTTCAGCCTCACCTCGCTGTCTGGACTGGACTTAGTTGGACTCTGGGACGCTTTGTGCTGAAAAACAACAACAACATCAGATTAAATAAATCTGCATCCAACACTTTCACCTGCTGACAGCGTGAACAGCATCACACCTGGACTCTGTTTTCAGGTAATTGGACCCAAATTCAGCCCTAATTCTGCCCAAATGGGCTTCATATCCAGGCTTTTGTTGTTGTTGTAACTCTAAAAAGAGACTAAGTTAAAATTTAAATAAGGTAAATTCATAATTCAAAAAATGTTGGAGAAAGCTATCTTATACTTCCAAAAAAAATGAAGAGGCTTGACTCCGATTTTAGATAGGAAAAAAACGTATACGATTACTGAAATAAACTCGCTCAGAACTTACAACTCGTCTTCTACAGCGCTCACGATATCATTGATACTTCCTGTTTACATCAAGTGCATTATGGGAAATGCAGTCTTAGTAGCGTTTCAACATAAATCATGTCAAAGAAACGTTCAAATGAAATAATTCTATTAATTATGAATTTACCTTATTTAAACTTTGACTGAGGCTGTTTTCCAAACCGCCTACTGCACTAGCGATGCCTACTACTTCGGCTGAAATTCAGTATTTAGTCGGCAGTATGCGAAAACTTGCGAGATCTGTAGTATATGACAAGTTCCCGGATGTTTCTACTGATCGGAGAAAATTTCTCAGTCTGCAACGGACCAGTCTACCTGGCGTACTGTTTCCCACAATGCACGGCGCTAATGGCGTTTGTCAGTTTGGGGGCGCTCAGGTTGAGGTGAATTACTGACTGGATGACCTTATTTAGTCGAGTTGATGTTGTGTTGTTGTTTTTACACTTTGTCAGGGTCTCTATTTTCACTTCACTGTCCTTTCTTTGTCGCCATTTAGACGTCACTTCATCATGAAAGAGCTGTTTACTTTTACCAAATTCATAAAAGCCCCTAAATCATTTATCACTTTTTATTTTACACTAACAGCCTACGTGGGGAATGAGGACGCAGTTTTTACACCAGCTGGAAAAATAAAAAGTCAGTTGGTTTCAGATTTATTTTCAATACACGATAACTTTTGGTGCAAGATAAAAAAA
>RPOG01003151.1:13884-30480 GCA_008086565.1 Thalassoma bifasciatum | reverse complement strand
AACCTTTTTAAATAAAACATTCTTTGCAAATAAAAAGAATTTTAAAGCTGTTGAGAAATGTAAAAAACTTTTGTCCCGTAATTTTCACCTTGTCAAATGTCAGGGTGGTGCAACCGTAACATTAGACTTTTATTTTAAAGTGAAGAGAATAAAACAGGAAACAGGAAACTGCATCAGCCAGAGGAGCCCAAATGACATTTGTGACCAAGTGGAAAAGTTTGTAGATTTCTCTGAAATACTGATAAAAAAGGTTTTTTCACTTCATTGGTGACTGGAACAATTTCCATGTCAGGTGGTACAACCAATGTAATAATGTGAAATGTTATTTTAACATCAAATTATTTATCTTATTCACAAATAAAAGAAATGAAACACACAAAATGAAAATGTATGAGTCACTACAGACACTTGAGAGATACATGCCAATAATTTCACACAGAAAAAATAACAGGAACATATAAATATATTTTCATATATTTGGTTGAGCCACCTGACATTTTTGGGTGCTCAAATTAAAAATACTAAAAAAAAAATGAACCTAAAATCTTTGAAATGTTGGTCAACTACTGAAATCTGTTAGAAAACATAATTCTTCACTCAGAAATATGTTTTTATCCATTTTCAAAGAACTTTTTAAAAATACGTTTTTAGACCCTCTTTTTGTCATTGACCCGTATGTGTGTGTGTGTTAGGGATGTCACGATACTGAAATGTCACACTCGATACTGATACCATTTTCGATACCAGGAGGATAGAAAATGATAAACAAAAGGATAAAGCATAAAAAAATATTTTTATTAACATGATAAACAGAACCCCAGATAAGTAATTAATTCAATGAAATAATTAAGCAATCAGAAAATAAAAACTACACTTTCACTCAGTGCAAATAAATGCAAAATATAATAACTCAAATTTAAAGTTACGACACAATTTGACTCTATTGTAAAGATATATTATTCACTTAACGAAGCAAATATTTTTAAAAAATCTAAAATTAACAATAGCAAACAAAACGCAAAGATCAAAAATTGTCATAATTACAACATTTTTGGTTTTCTGAGGTAAAAACAGACGAAAGAAACAACAATACAGCGTTTTATTATTGATACTTTTCAGAGTATTTTTGACAACCCTGGTGTGTGTGTGTGTGTGTGTGTGTGTGTGTGTACCTGGGGGCAGTCTGACCAGGTGGTTCCTCCTGATGTTCAGGTCTCGTAGAGCCTCCAGCTGACCCACCTGAGACGGAAGAGTCTGGATCTCGTTACAGCTCACATCCTGCAGGAGGAAATTTGTTTAACTTTTAAAAAAGAAACAAATTAAAGAAACTGTTTATCTGTGTTTTGACATCGATCCCTGAAAAAACCCCACATTTGTCTTTGTCTAATGTTGACACAGAAAATCTGTAAAGCTACTTTTTGTACATAGAAAAATCACAGGGAAGAATTGATGAGAGAATCGATTAAAAGTATTGGTATCAATGAAACCGACCAGTTCAGTGAGCTGCCTCAGCTGACCCAGCTCCTCCGGCAGAGAAACCAGTTTGTTGTTACAGGCGATCAAAACCTTCAGAGGAAGACTGCAGACCACGACCGGGAGGACAGACAGCTGGTTACGACTGACAGACAGAAACACAGAAACACAGACACACAGACAAGTAGATGTGAGTTCACAATAAACTTCAAACTCAAACCAGAGACACGAAACTAAAAGAGATCTTGAAATAGTCCCTGAAATTATGCTTCAGGCCTCAGGATCATAATGACATCAGGATAATATCTGACTAACAGCTGAGTACAACAGGACTTTAAAAAGTGGACTGATAACACAAAACTTACATGAGGAGCCTTTATACATAGTAGGGTTGTCACGGTATGAAAATTTAAGCTCACGGTTATTGTGACCAAAATTACCACGGTTTTTGGTATTATCGCGGTATTTTTAAAAATGTGTTCAATATGTTCAGAAAGCACTCATAGACCTAAATGAACTGAAGTAGTTTAAAACAATCTAACAGTGTTGATTATATTTCAAACATATAGGCAAAACCTTATCAAAAGTGCAATTATTAACGTCATAGGAACAAGGGTTCAGCATGTAAACAGCTGTTTTCGCCGACTGTACCTGCAGAGCAGATCGCACCAAACAGGAAAACAAACAAACAAAGCATCCGATCATTTCAAAATAAAACATCATGTTCCTGCTCCCAACTTGAGCAGACACTTGAGAATAACTAATGTAGGGAGCAGGAACATGGTGTTTTATTTTGAAATGGTCGGATGCTTTGTTTGTTTCTAAGATTTTTCGCTGACGTTCTGCGGAGCAGAAGCTCTATGTGTGAATTGGGGGTTAGAGGGATGGTAAACTCCTGAGCGCTGTCGTCTCCTCCGGCCGCCATGATTGAAAATGTTTTTTTTTTAAATGTAAAAGAATTTACACGAAGCAAACAGTTAAAACAGAGAAACTTTGCATTTTCGTGTTGAATCAGAAGAGGACGAAGAAGCAACAAAAAATTAATAAATAAATAAAAGAAAGAAAAAAAAATCTTTGCAATTTACGCAAGACAAAACAAAACAAACTTTAAATCACTTGATTACCTTCTTTTACATTTTCAAAAAGGAGTGGAAGAAAGAAAAACTTATTAATTTCCACCCCTTCTCCAGTTTTAATGATTCAATTTCTAATCTCAATAAAGTTTGAACGGAAAGCAGAGGCTACACAGCGCTCCTGCACGGCTAGATTAGGAGGTTCTGATCAAGCTGGGAAACCGCAGGTTTTGATATGACGATGGTTATTGATACCGTCAGCATTTTTACCGGGATTTACCGTAACACCGGTAACCGTTACACCCCTACTACATAGACAGAAATCATTTAACATTGTGTGTGTGTGTGTGTGTGTGTGTGTGTGTGTGTTACCTGAGGTTCAGGTAGGTGAGGGCTTGCAGGTTGAGCAGACTGTCCGGCAGAGACCTCAGACAGTTCTGGTAAAGGTTCAGACTCTCCAGAGAAACAAAGAGACAGACCTCCAGAGGAAGCTCTGACAGACGGTTACGAGACAGGTCTGCACACACACACACACAGACACACACACACGCACACACACACACACACGCACACACAAACACAAAAACACATAATCAGTAAAGTCATATTTCAGTGCACAGAAAGTCTTCAAAGTGTGAAACTCAAACTGTTCTCTGTGATCTGATGTCATGTTTGGTTTCAAGTTTCCAAAATATCTTCAAACACCTCACAGCTTTAAAAAATCCAGGTTTGTCCTTTTTAAATCTGCACTTTGAGTTAGGGCTGAAAGATTTATCGTTTTCTGATCGAAATCACGATCATGTTTTTGCCAAAACTGCGATTTTTTTGCTCCTGACTGACCCAGGATCTTTAGTGTCAGCTGTTTCACACACACACGTGTTAAAGTATAAAACTGTTGGGAAAAATTCCTTTCTTTCTTTGGGATTGTTGAATCTCATTTTTCTTATTATCGCTTATTTAATTTTGTTACTTATTATTATTGTTTCGTATTTTATTTATCTTTTTTAATATAAAACAGTTATTTTTCACTCAATTGTTTTGAAAAGTTAAGAGTCAAAGATGCTCTTGTTGTTCTTCAGTTGTTAAAACTAAAAATATGATTAAAAAGTCCAGTTTAAAAATAACGAGAGTTGTATTTAAAGTTCAGACTCAGTGGAGGAGTTTCACTAAGGGTTTTAAGAAAAGTCAAAATTTGGCTGTTTATCTCAAAATCCTCTCTTTTAAAATTCTTTTCTTTTGCCTTTTATCTATTAATGTTGTCTTAATTTCATATGGTTTCGACTTAAATCTTGGAATTTTGACTTTTTATATCAAAATTTTTTATCTCAAATGTTGCCTTTATTTCAATATTTTGATGCTTAATCTCAAAAATTTGACTTTTTATCCAAGATTTTTGCCTTTATCTTAAAATTTTGACCCTTAAAGTGAAAGTTTAGACTTTTTTCACATAATGATGGATTGATTACATAAAATTTAGATTTTTTTAATCTCAAAATTTTGACTTTTTGTCTTAGAATTTTGTCTTTATATTTCCAAATTTCCACTTTTCAACTTAAATATTGACCTTTATATCTAAAAGTTAAAAATAATTCTTACCTTCATTTTCATTGATGTAATTCTCTGCCGGACTTTGGGAAAACTTCACTAAAGCTTGATTTAAATAAAAGTCTAAATATAATTGAGATCGCAATATCTGCCAGAAAAATCACAATTAGATCTTTTTCTAAAATCGTTCAGCCCTAGACAGAATAATTGTAAAAATCCCTCAGAAAACAGTCAGTAACTCACACACACACACACACACACACACTCAGAGCAGCTGTGGGAGACGACACCTGGCTGGAAGGAAGTCCACATCACCGCGGTAAAATCTACTTCCTGAAAACAGCGTTTTTGTTATTCTCTCTCTAAACTGTCCCTTAAAGGTGCATCACTGAAGTGTTGTTCATCAACCATGACACAGCATCAGCATCCTGAGTGTGTGTGTGTGTGTGTGTGTGTGTGTGTGTGCAGCCTCAGGCCTCAGCTCTGTATGAATCAGTGTGATACAGAGAGAAGTGGAGCTCACAAATCAGTGTGTGTGTGTGTGTGTGTGTGTGTGTGTGTGTGTGTGTGTGTGTGTGTGTGTGTTGGCTGACTGGTCACATGACCCAGCCTGAGCAGAAAACTGACCCTGATCCTGATCTGAACGGCTTCAGCTCATGCAGGGTTTTAAAAACAAACAGCCTCATTATTCATGTTTAACACCACAGAATCTTTATTCTTCATTAATTAATTATTATTAATAATCAGAGCTGTTATAATGGGCTGAGAGGAAACACACAGCCTGTGTCAGAGTAGGGCTGAACGGTTTTAGGAAAAGATCTAATTGTGATTTTTTTGGCAGATACAACGATTTCAATTCAATTCATGATTTTCTTTAAATCAAACTTTAGGGAAATTTTCACAATTTACAGTAACATTTACAAACTTGACAGAAAATTACATCAAACCATTGAAACATCAGAAGCTTTTACTCTAATGTGAGGATGAAAATGAAAACTGAAGGTAAGAATTGTTTCAAACTTTGAGATAAAAGGTCGATATTTTAATATGAAAAGTGGAAATTTTGAGAAATAAAGACAAAATTCTGAGACAAAAAGTCAAAAAACTTCCAGAGTTTAAGAAATCAATTTAACATGATGTGAAAAAAGTCTAAACTTTCTCATTTAAGGTCAAAATTTTAAGATGACAAAAAGTCTAAGTTTTGAAATAAAGGCAATGTTTGAGAGAAAAAGTTGAAATTTAGATATAAAAAGTCAAAATTATACAAAATAAATACAAAATTAAAGGATAAAAGGCAAAAAAAAAAATTTTAAGGAGATTTTTAGATAAATAGTCAAATTTTGACTTTTATGAAATCCCTAAAACCTATTCCTGTTATTTCTAAACTGGACTTTCTAAATTATATTTTTAGTTATAAAAACTGAAGAACAAAAAGAGCTATCTTTGACTCTTGACTTTTAAAAATGATGGAGTGCAAAACATTCTTAATTGTGTCAAGTTAAATGAAATAAATCAACATCAATCCCAAGAAAAAAGGATTTTTCCAACAGTCTCACACTCAAAGACAGGTGTGTGTGAAACAGCTGATATAACAGATCCTGGGTCAGTCAGGAGCAGGAAAAAATCACAGCTTTAACGATCACATGATCACCATGTTTGAAATTGCGATTTCGATCAGAAAATGATAAATCCTTCAGCCCTATCTCAGAGTGTCAGAGAGTGTTGTTAATAAATCAGAAAACAGCTGATTCATCACGAGTGTCTCATCGTTAAACTCTTCATGCATCTTAAATCTCGCTGGAGCTAAAACAATCAGCCGATACTTTCTCCTTCATGTTCTCAAGGATCATTAAAAGCTCCACACGCTGTCTGCAGACGTGTGACGTCACTTTGGCTGCAGGAGCATCTGTGTCTGAGCGTGAAACAGACTGAAGGAGCATCAGACGCTCTGACTGATGGTTTCTGGGATGTGATCCAGGATGTGTTTTTAGATGCTGTTCTGCTGCTGGAAACTCGTCTCAGACAGATTTTCAGTCTCACACAGATTTCCTTAGTTAAAGAAATATGAATAATTATGATCAAGACTAGAACAACAATTGAACAATTTCTCGTTTTCTGATTGAAATTTCAGACATGATCAGAGGAAAACGAAGGAGCTGCTTCCTGGCATCAACTCTTCCCTGGATCCAGTGAGATCACTTTAATTTTTGATTTTTGGGCCTGGTATAGCAGAGATTTGTTGTTGATCAATCATTCTTCTTTGAACTGGTTTTCCTTTTTGGTTCCCTGTGGATTAATGGACTGATTGGTGCTTAAAGACTCTCGTGGCAGACAGATCGCTCCTGCACCGACCAACTTTGATTTAATTTAAAAGACTCTTTAAAGCCAACTATCTTTGCTGTTAACTTCTTTTTGCTTTAAAAAGGACTTTTAACTTCTTTAGGAATCATGAAGGAGCATTTTAGGGCTGTATTTTGTCTTCATTCAGTCTGGTTCTGTGCCGTCAGGTTTAAATGTCATTAAAAACCCGTCGCTGACTTATTCCTTTGCCTCTTGTAAGTGATTTGTTCAGAGTCAGAAGCTGCAGAGACGACATTCTCTGACCAATGAGTGACCGGCAGTCCGTCCACGTCACCTTTTAATATCGGCTTTACTCTCTTAGAACCAGGGTAGAGCAAGTACTTAAAACTGGCGTCTGTCTCGTAGTACCGCGCTAATGGAAACACAACACAAACCGGGTAGAGGCGAGTAGAGTAGGGCTGAGACGAGTCAAGCAGGCTATTGTTGACAAAGAAACTTCAATGTGCCATAAATCAGTGTGGTCCTGCTAACTCCAATCAGGATATATATATATAAAAGCGGCTTTTTCATTATCACTTAGAAAGTCCTCACAGTCCCTTTAATCAACACGCATATAAGCATATAAACAAAGTTAAGTGTTGGAGTGTTTATACAGCAAATGGATATCGGCTCCACATATCCAACAGTATCTGTCTGCAGACTCTGTTGACTATTGGTACAGGATCCGCCCACCAAAGTTAAAGCCAGCGATCGGTCTATTTCTAGTTCTTATTCTTATTTATTATGTGTAAAGTGTTTGTAAGACAATGATTATGCTCTGTTATCAGTGGGTGTTTAATTCTGTATTGCTCATATACGAGGAAATTAAATTAAGAAAGGATGTTAGAATGAGGTGAGCTCATCTAGAGACTCGTTGTTTCAGCTAAAGCAGAGACTAACACCAAACAACTGTGATGAATGTGTTACTACCAGTCTGTTTCTCTGACTCTGAAATAAAAGTGTGATATTTTCAGAGTTGCTCTGCACTAAATGAATCTGGAACCTGGTGGATGAGGCTTCTGTTGGTGTTTTTCTCTAAGTCTTGGTGTAAAAATGTGCTGTTGTCAGTCACTGTCTCCTCTGCTGTGTTTGTTTTCTGTCGCAATAATCAATAAATCAATGAATTTCATGATGATTAAAAATGAACTTGATAATTTTTTATTCACCAAAGACTCTGGATGATGAGTTAACTTTGCTGTATCACTGTGAATTTTTTCTTATCAGCAACATAGATTGCTTTTGGTTGTGTGTGGTTTGTATTCAAGTGCATTTTTTGTTACCGAAGACTGATAGTGCATTTTGTTAGTTGTTTTTGGTTGAGTTGATTATTTATTTTGGATATCTACAATGTCTTTTTTCATAATACAATTCCAATTTTAGATATTCTTAAGAAATAAACTGTCATTTAGCTATAACAGGGTGTACTTGTACTATTAAACCATTATTATTATATTATTTAGTTTATCGCAATAATTTCTGGGACAATTTATCTTCCAGAAAAATTTGTTGATGTGACTGGTCTACTCCTGCCTCACTATCTTATGAGGAATAAAACAAAACAAAGCAAGGTGTGCGTTCACCTTTCAAATCTAATGACGTCAGAGCCCCGGGGTGACGCTGTGTCAGTTTTGTGGATCCGAACCTGGACTCCTTCCGGTCTGGTCCAGTTCATAAACCGCCAACTGGATCCATAGCAGTGTGTTAACTCTGTGTGTGTGTGTGTGTGTGTTTACCCTCCACAGACTGCAAACACTCAGCCCAGCTACCGCCTTCACCGTCTCCAAAAACTCACAGGTGTACCAACACAAACTGTTACCGAAACTTTTACACCCCCCGCGCCTGCTCACAGCTTAAGTTAACCGCTGTTGTTTTGGGTTCCTGTGGGAGAGCGGATGTTGTAACGTAATGTCGCACGATGAACTATTTTGGTGTTGAAAGTCTTCAGAAAGTTCACAGTGCAGCTCATACTAAGAATCTAAGTCCTGATGTTTTACCAGTGACGTTAGAGAGCTAAAATAATCCCACTACACACTGTGTAATCACGACGCGGTTGCGTTTTTAAAGGGTGCAATATTTGTTATAACACCAGCCCTGACTGTTTTCCCATCCCATCCCTTACAGAGCCGTTAAAGTTGGATTTACTCCCCACACGCCTCTAAAGTCAACAAAAAACGACTCGAAGTGACTCCAGTTCACACGACAGGAGCCTGGCGGACTCCCCGGGCCCCTGTGCACACTCACCGGCCCTGGTGGTGTCCGTCAGGTCGTGGTTGGCGGCGCTCCGGGGAAACTCCTTCAGCTTCCTGCCGCTGAGGTTCAGGCTCCCGGTGGCCGAGGCTTCGTCCAACGCCCGGTCCAGAGACCGGTTCCAGGGCGCCGGACCCGCCGGCCCCAGTCCGTTATTGTTCCCCGCTAAAACATTCCCGGTGCCCCCGCCGCTGGCGCCTCCGACCGTGAAGTTGAGTCCGGTGCTGTCCGCAGACCCCAGCAACACCGAGGCCGCCATTACACGCTCCGGCTGTTAGCTCTCGGTGCTAACGGCTGCTAACACTCCCACCCTAAAGTACGGAGCGGAGCATGCGCAGAGGGAAGCGGTCTGGACAGCAGATGATTGTTATTTATCACAAACACACACAAGTACAATAAAATACAGAAAAACAACATACAAAGAACACTGTATACGGGTCAATGACAAAAAGAGGGTCCAAAAACATAACTTTGAGTGAAGAATTATGTTTTCTAACAGATTTCAGTAGTTGACCAACATTTAAAACATTTTAGGTTCATTATTTTTTAGTATTTTTAATTTGAGCACCCAAAAATGTCAGGTGGTGCAACCAAATATATGAAAATATATTTATATGTTCCTGTTATTTTTTCTGTGTGAAATTATTGGCAAGTATCTCTCAAGTGTCTGTAGTGACTCATACATTTTCATTTTGTGTGTTTCGTTTCTTTTATTTGTGAATAAGATAAATAATTTGATGTTAAAATAACATTTCACATTATTACATTGGTTGTACCACCTGACATGGAAATTGTTCCAGTCACCAATGAAGTGAAAAAACCTTTTTTATCAGTATTTCAGAGAAATCTANTTTGGGCTCCTCTGGCTGATGCAGTTTCCTGTTTCCTGTTTTATTCTCTTCACTTTAAAATAAAAGTCTAATGTTACGGTTGCACCACCCTGACATTTGACAAGGTGAAAATTACGGGACAAAAGTTTTTTACATTTCTCAACAGCTTTAAAATTCTTTTTATTTGCAAAGAATGTTTTATTTAAAAAGGTTCAAGCATAAAATAATGCCACTGTATTTTTAATTTCCATTTACAATAACTGACATTCAATTTTTAGAGTTTAATTACTGTGGATACTTGTCAGGACGGTTGCACCACCTGACATTTTGGGGGTTTGAGGAACCAAAACACAAAAAAACATGTTATATTTTAATAGTTTAAAGATGTGTTCAAATAACACAGGTTTCATAGAATAAAGAAATGCATGTGATGAAATACTCAATTCATGATGGAAGGAAATATTGCACTCGGACACAAAAATAGGGACGTCACGTCATTGACCCATACAACTCAAGAACTGTTATTTACCACTAACACACACAAGTACAATAAAATACAGACAAGGAGCTCTGTAAATAACTGTCAAAATGTCATTTTTCATTAACACACAAGTACAAAAAATTACAGCCATACAAGTCCTGGGACTATAGAAGCTGCTTGTTACAAATATGTGAAGAACTGATTTTTTTTGCCCATGCTGAGTTGAAAATTTGAGATAATAAGTTTTTAGAAAATGACAAAAAGGTCATAATTTGACTTTTGTTTCTCGTTATTTGATTTTTTTTATTATGGATGGATGGATGGATTTCAACTTTAAGTTTTAATGTAAAATTTTCCCGACTTTATTTTCTAAATTCTTACTTTTCTTTCTACAAACTTGACCGTTTTTTTTTAACTCGACTCGATTGTCTCACAGTTTTGACTGTATTATCTTAAAAAATATTAATTTCTTACGTTACGTACCTCTACTTTTATTATCAAAATTTTGGCTTAGTTATCTAGATTTGACTTTTTCATCTCATAATTTCGACTATTTATCCCAAGATTTGAACTTATATTTAAAGATTTTGACTTTCCATCTCAAAATTTTGACTTTCCATAAAATTTGACTTTGCACCTCATTAATAATAATAATAATAATTATAATAATAAATTTTATTTAAAAGCGCCTTTCAGGTCACCCAAGGTCACTTTACACCAAAGGAAAACAATACATAAAAAAAAAAAAGTTTGTTTTTCGTTATTAGTCATTTGTTTGAATTTATTATCTCAAAAAATCTTACTCTATCCAAATCCCACCTTCACCTAATGGTAAGACCCCTCTGCTGCTATATGTGAATGATGATAACAATAATGACAGAATGTTTTCTTGATTTGTTCTTTGTTTTTGTTTTTTCTAGAATAGAGAAATATAGAAAGATTTACAAAAGATAGAGAAATAAAAAGTAGAAAACACACCATGTACAAAGGAGTAATTCAAGGATTCAAGGATTCAAGGAGTTTCATTTGTCGTTCAACCCATGTAAAATATGGGTGGGACGAAATGAGGTTACCCTGGTCCCGGAGCAAACCCAATCATAGAAATGAGAATAAATGAATATATACAAATATACAATAAAAAAGAGAATAAAAGAAGAACACAATCAACTAGCCTTTGTAACAAATAGACAGAATGAAATAATAAACTGTGCAAAAATTGCAGTGTGCATTTGTTTAATGTAAAGCATGTAAAATTTTTGAGGCATTTTAAGCCAGTTGAGAAAATTATTTCCATTGAAATTACAAAAACCTGTTGAGAGAGTTACAAAAACATATGAACTCAGTGTAAAAAAAAACCTTGAAAACAAATGTGAAAACGTCCAACCCGATGACGTCACCCCTACTGCTGACGTTCCTGCGTGACACTGGCGCATGCGCAGTCACAGCAGTGTCCAGGGCCGGGTATCATGGCGACGTACGTGGAAATCCTGAGGAGCGAGTTTCCAGAGATCGACACGGAGCTGTTCGACTACATCACAGGTGAGACAGGTATTACAGGTGAGAGAGAGCCGCTGTGAGCCGGGGTTCGTGTCGCTGTGATCCCCGGACAGAGCCACTGTGAGCCGGGGATCACGCCGCTGTGTGCCCCGGGCAGAGCCGCTGTGAGCCGGGCTGGTGGAGCGGAAAGAGCCGCTCTTAGCTCCGGAGCTAACATGCTAACCGGTTAGCACGGCATGCTCCTGTCAGGTGAACTCACCTGGTCAGTGTGGGTCAGTTAGAGGCTCACAGCTCAGTTTGACTTTACTAAAGCCTGAACAGAGGTTTATAAGATGTTTTTGACTGAGTTTAGACCTGAAATAGATCAGTATCAGGAGCAGAGCTGCTGTTTGAGCCTCCACAGAAGAAGAAGAAGTTCTGACAGACAGTTACAGCTGGAGACTAAAACACTCACACACACAGAAACAGCAGAGAAACACTGGACAATAAGGGGAAAAAATGATTAATGTGATCATGGAGAGATGACAGAGGTCAGGTGAAGACTTTAATCAGAACAGAACTGTTTGCTCTCTTTATATCAGTCTGACACAGATCATCAGCTGTTTACATAAACCTGATAATAATCACACAGGTTTAAATGACTGTGAGAGGAAAGTATCCACATCTGAGACTAGTTTAACTGTAAAAATACTAAGTGAGTTTCTAAGCTCTGGAGACACAAGTTTTCTGTTTTACTGGGCTGAAAAATTTGCAGAAATAACCTAATTGCGATTATTTCCAGGTCCCCCATCCTATGTGTTTTTAACCAAACATTGTTGGAAATAAACATTGACATTAATTTTTACACATCAGCAACTTATGACATTTCCTTTTTGCTACTCACGACTGCTTTTTGCCCATTTTTCACTTTTTTTCCCACCACTTTCTGACCATTTTTTGCCTCCTTCTAACTATTCTTATAGCTGTATCTCAACTTTCTTGCCATTTTTTGTCGCTTTTGGCTATTTCTACCACTTTTCATTGTTGTTTTTGTCACTTTACCCCCCATTGTTGCTGCCTTCTGACTAATTTCCAGGATGTTTTAGGCCATATTATTCATTTTTCACTTTTTTTGCCACCACTTTTGGACCATTTTTTGCCTCCTTCTAACTATTCTTATAGCTGTATATCAACTTTCTTGCCATTTTTTGCTGCTTTTGGCTATTTCTACCACTTTTCACATTTTTTTTGTCACTTTACCCCCCATTGTTGCTGCCTTCTGACTAATTTCCAGGATGTTCTTGCACGTTTTTGTTGGTTTTTGTCCATTTTAGATTTTTCACTGTGTGTCATCACTTTCTGACTATTTTTTTGCTACTTTCAGAGTATTTCTCAAGATTTCTCCCATTTTTAGGGGAAAGTATCCACATCTGGGACTGCTTTAACTGTCAGTGTGTGTGTGTATAAATACTCAGTGAGTTTCTATGCTCTGGAATCACAGGGATGAACGATTTGCAGAAATAATCTAATTGTTATTAATTCTAGGTCCCCCATCCTATGTGTTTTAAAACGACAGCAACCCATTACATTTCCTTTTTGCTACTCACGCCTGCTTTTTGCCCATTTTTCACTTTTTTTCCCACCACTTTTGGACCATTTTTTGCCTCCTTCTAACTATTCTTATAGCTGTATATCAACTTTCTTGCCATTTTTTGTCACTTTTGGCTATTTCTACCACTTTCCCCCCTATTGTTGCTGCCCTCTGACTAATTTCCAGGATGTTATTGCCCATTTTTGTTGGCTGATGGATGGATGGATTTCAACTTTAAGTTTTTATCTAAAATTTTCCCGACTTTATTTTCTAAATTCTTCCTTTTCTTTCTACAAACTTGACCGTTTTATTTTAATTCGACTCGATTGTCT
Organism: Thalassoma bifasciatum; assembly: GCA_008086565.1. Taxonomy (NCBI): domain Eukaryota; kingdom Metazoa; phylum Chordata; class Actinopteri; order Labriformes; family Labridae; genus Thalassoma; species Thalassoma bifasciatum. The sequence goes on along the minus strand of RPOG01003151.1, from coordinate 17,092 downwards.
CACAGTTTTGACTGTATTATCTTAAAAAATATTAATTTTTACGTTACATACCTCTACTTTTATTATCAAAATTTTGGCTTAGTTATCTAGATTTGACTTTTTCATCTCAACATTTTGACTTTTATCTCACAATTTCGACTATTTATCCCAAGATTTGAACTTATATTTAAAGATTTTGACTTTCCATCTCAAAATTTTGACTTTCCATCTCAAAATTCTGACTTTCCATAAAATTTGACTTTGCACCTCATTAATAATAATAACAACAATAATAATAATAATAAATTTTATTTTAAAGCGCCTTTCAGGTCACCCAAGGTCACTTTACACCAAAGTGAAAAAAAAATACATAAAAAAAACATTAGTTATTCGTTACTAGTCATTAGTTTGACTTTATTATCTCAAAACTTTTACTCTATCCTGATCCCACCTTTACTTAATGGTAAGACCCCTCTTTTGGCCATATTAGTCATTTTTCACTGTTTGTCACCACTTTCTGACCATTTTTTACTACTTTCAGAGTATTTCTCAAGATTTCTCCCATTTTTTTGCCAATTTTTGCTGCTTCATGACCACTTTTTGCCACCTTAAACTTATTTTTATTGCTGCTTTTTGCATTTTCTGCCATTTTCGACCACTTAGATTGTTTGTCTTGAACTCAACATTTAGTCGTTTCTGAGAACAACAACCTGAGCAGAACTTTTAGTGGCAGCATTTTTCACTCATGTAACCAAAAAGAGTCCCAGACTGAACCTTATACAGTTATTTCTCTGTGTGTGTATGATGCGTTCAGGTGTTTTGGACAGTGGTGGAGCAGATTTCGAGGATGGAGAGGAGGTGTATGAAGCCATCGGAGGAGTTCTGCAGGACGTTTCTGCTGATAGTAAAAACGAAGACGACATCAGAGACATTTGCCTCCAGATGTTCAACACTCTGCAGCTGTAAGAAAAGAACCAGGATTCACTCTTTCATTTATTACAACTTTATTAAAGTCTTAACTGAAGATGATCTGAGGTTTAAACATCCAAACATGTTTTCTAACAGGAACAACCATCATGGATCTCAGAAGCAGGTGTTGTTGGACGCTCCTGTGCAGCTCTCTCAGATCTCAGCGGATAACGGTAAAAATCAAACACTGAAACATGAAAAATCAGGAGAGTTATTCCCTTTAAGCTTCTTTATTTAAACTCGATTCATTCTTTCTCTTAATCTGACCCGTTTACAGTCACTGCTGCCGACGATATGACGGGAATCTGGATGATGAAACGAGCTCAGAACACGGTGAGATTTCTACAAATACAGACGCTCATCTTTCCATCGACACCTGTTCCAGAAAACAAAGAAACAAACCACGACTCAGAGTGAAACTTTTTGTTTTTATTGGGAACAGTTTCTGCCTCTGAACTCTGAGAAACCTTCAGATAAAACTCTTAAAAAGTGAGTAAATGAACGATCATTCAAGGACACATGAAAGGAACAAAACAGGAGTCAGAGAAGATCATTCTAAAGCCTCATTATTGATATAAAGTAATATATTACTCAGTTATAATTAGTCTTTTTTAAAGTGATAGTATTACTTTACTTATTACTCCCTGCCAACAGGAATATATTACACTACTCATTATATTATTTTGTCTTTACACCCCTCAAAACTGGTAATTGTGTCTTTTGTTAGAAAAGGATACTGCAGCTGTTTATTTGCTGCTTCTACATTTTGATGATATTTATTATGCCTTAATTTTTTTTTTGTGATATGTTTGTTTGCCAGCAAAGTATCTGCCAGTGCGTCCTGACCCTGGATACTCAGCAATGTTTTTAGCTGAACCCTGAACCGCAAGAAGTAGCAATAAATATAAGTTTACGGTGGGAAAAAAGGGTCATAAAGCAGCAAAAGTTGGCAAAACCTGAATGGGAGAAAACTTAGGAAATTGTTAAAAGGTTGCAAAAATGGTGAAAAGTGACAATGATATTGAAAAGTGGCAAAAATGTCAAGAAAATTGGCAAAAAATTTGGAGAAAACTTGGAAAATGGTCAGAAAGTTGCAAGACTTTACCAAGGCCTGAAATATTTGTTTATAATCACCTTTGTTTTTGATCTACCTTTCTCAGACACTGAATTTATTATTTTGTCTTTACACCCCTATAAACTCATAACTGTGTCTTTTGTTAGGAAAGGTTACTGCAGCTGTTTGTTTGCTGCTTCTCCAGTGCAAAATTTTGATTATATTTATTATGGTGTAGTGTTTTTTTTTTTTATATATCATTGTTTGCCAGCAAAGTATCTACCAGTGCGTCCTGACCCTGAATACTTGTCAATGTTTTTATCTGATTTTCACCTGGTTTTTGCCGACCTGCGTTCCCTTTATACTCAGCGCTTGTAACACTTTGACTGAAATGACCTTCCTCACGCATCACTTCCTGTCTGTGTCTCTGCAGACGGTCGATGCCAAGAAGCTGGAAAAAGCCGAAGCCAAGCTGAAGGCAAAACACGAGCGCAGGAACGAGAAAGACTCTCAGAAAGGCTCCAGTCCACTGTCAGTACACACCTGTGCACACCTGTCCTCACCTGTTCTCACTGTTCTCACCTGCCCTCAAAGTTCTCACCTGTTATTACCTGTTCTCAAAGTTCTCACCTGTCCTCACATGTCCTCACCTGTTCTCACCTGTTCTCACCTGTTCTCAAAGTTCTCACCTGTTTTCTCAAAGTTCTCACCTGTCCTCCCCTGTTCTCACCTGTCCTCACCTGTGCTCACCTGTTTTCCCAAAGTTCTCACTGTCCTCACCTGTGCTCACCTGTTCTCACCTGTGCTCACCTGTTCTCACTGTTCTCACCCGTTCTCAAAGTTCTCACCTGTTCTCACCTGTTCTCACTGTTCTCACCTGTTCTCAAAGTTCTCACCTGTTCTCACCTGTGCTCACCTGTTCTCACCTGTCCTCAAAGTTCTCACCTGTTCTCACCTGTTCTCGCCTGTCCTCACCTGTTATTTCTTTCCTCACTGTTCTCACCTTTTCCCACCTGTTCTCACCTTTTCTCACCTGTTCTCAAAGTTCTCACCTGTCCTCACCTGTTCTCACCTGTCCTCAAAGTTCTCACCTGTCCTCACCTGTTCTCACCTGTTCTCGCCTGTCCTCACCTGTTATTTCTTTCCTCACTGTTCTCACCTTTTCCCACCTGTTCTCACCTTTTCTCACCTGTTCTCAAAGTTCTC
>RPOG01003151.1:0-10206 GCA_008086565.1 Thalassoma bifasciatum | reverse complement strand
CTCTGACCTGTGTGTGACCTCTGACCTGTGTGTGTGACCTCAGAGCTGCAGGTGTTGTCTCAGGTGAACGCCGCGGTGCTGAGAGGAGACGTCGAGCGGCTGCTCTCTCTGCTGATGCTGCCCTCTGCTGGAGTGGAGCAGGTTCTACCTGAGAACAGCTGCAGGTACCTGAGCCTGCTGAGCACGGCCCAGAAACACAGGGCACAGGTAACACACACACACACACACACACACACACACACACACACACAGACACACACACACACACACACGTAACAGACTGTAACAGCTGATCCTCTGCTCTTTGAATAAATGACATCATCAAGGTGACGTCAGGTGACCTCTTCTGTCCAATCAGGTGAGCAGAGACCCTGGAGCTGAGCTGTGGTTGGCTGATGTCCAGGAGGCTGTGAGGAGAGCCAATCAGCAGAGCCAGAGAGCGCTGAAGTGTGAGGCTCACACACACACACACACACCTCATCACTATGATACACACCTGTCAAAAACACATTTTTACCTGTGTGTGTGTGTGTGTGTGTGTGTCTGTAGTGTGTCTGTCTGTAGCTGCAGTGAATCAGGCGGTGAAGGAGAACAGAGCGAATCAAACTCTGCGTGTGCTGAGTTTACCTGAGGTCAACCTGCACAACATCATCCCCACCTGTGCTGAGGAATATCAGAGAGAGCTGCTGCACCTGCTCACACACAGGACACACACAGGTGACAACACACACACACACACACACACAGGTGACAACACACACACACACAGGACACACACAGGTGACAACACACACACACACACACACACACACACACACACACACACAATATAAATTAACGTAACAAAGTCTTAAAGTTCAGGTATCAGCACAGGTGATGTTTTCCTGGAGTCAGATATGACCATATTTGGATGAGAGGGTGGAGCCAGCAGGTGAGACAGGAAGTGAACACCTGTGTGTGTGTGTGTGTGTGTGTGTGTGTGTGTGTGTGTGTTCAGGTGACAACAGGAGTCCGTGGGTTCGGTTTCGTTTGGACGATGGTTCGTTTTATTATTTCCACCTGACTCGTCTGGAAGGCGCCTGGAAGAAACCGAGCGGATTCATCCAGAACAACGTGTTCCTGAACAGAGACCAGATCCAGGTCAGAGCCTCACCTGTCCTCACCTGTTCTCACCTGTTCTCACCTGTTCTCACCTGTCCTCACCTGTTCTCACCTGTTCTCACCTGTTCTCACCTGTCCTCACCTGTCCTCACCTGTTCTCACCTGTCCTCATCTGTCCTCACCTGTCCTCACCTGTCCTCACCTGTTCTCACCTGTCCTCATCTGTTCTCACCTGATCTCACCTGTTCTCATCTGTCCTCACATGATCTCACCTGTTCACCTGTCCTCACCTGTTCTCACCTGTTCTCATCTGTCCTCACATGATCTCACTTGTTCCCACCTGTCCTCACCTGTCTCACCTGTTCTCACCTGTTCTCACCTGTCCTCATCTGTTCTCACCTGTTCTCACCTGTCTCACCTGTTCTCACCTGTCCTCACCTGTTCTCATCTGTCCTCACATGATCTCACTTGTTCCCACCTGTTCTCACCTTTCCTCACCTGTCCTCTCCTGTCCTCACCTGTCTCACCTGTCCTCACCTTTCCTCACCTGTCTCACCTGTCCTCATCTGTCCTCCTCTCACCTGTTCTCACCTGTCCTCACATGATCTCACCTGTCTCACCTGTCCTCACCTGTCCTGTGATGTCATGTCTTCCCTGCAGGAAGTGGTCAGTGATGTTTCGGGCTCGCACAGTCGTGGCGTGCTGTGGCGGAGCAGTGAAGCGCTTGTGGTTCGTCTGCAGGCGGCGTGTCGTGGTTTCCTGGTCAGACGGACGCTGGAGGCTCGACGCCGTTTCCTGCTGAGTCAGACACCTGCTGTCATCACCATCCAGGTGAGAACGTACCTGAGAGTTATAGAGAGGTCATAGAGAGCTGAGGTCTCACCTGTGTCTCTGTTTCAGTCTCACTGGAGGAGGTTTGTCCAGCAGGGGGCGTACAGGCGCCGCCTTCAGTTCCTCTACATGAACTGGCGAGCAGCCGTGAAGGTAACAACAATCACCGAGGCCTCAGGTCGTCACACCTGTTTGAGTTCACCTGTCTGTGATTTAAGAGCTTTTAACGGGGTTTTTCTGTTTGTGTTTGCACAGATTCAGTCGTTTGTGAGGATGTGGTTGGCGAGGAGGAAATACNTAAACACATGATGAGTGTCGTTAGTTTGAAGCTCTGACCTCCTTTCTCTCATTTACCTGTTCCTCTCCAGGTGTTTGCTGCAGGGGGCGGAGCTATCCCTGGCGTCAGGCCGGCGGTACGGTCTGATTGGTCGGAACGGTTTGGGAAAAACGACCCTTCTGAAGATGCTGGCGAGCAGAAACCTCCGCGTCCCCGGTCACATCTCCATCCTCCACGTGGAACAGGAAGTGGCGGGCGACGAGACGCCGGCGCTGCAGAGCGTCCTGGAGAGCGACACGCTGAGGGAGGAGCTGCTCGGCGAGGAGAAGAGGCTCAACGCTCGCATCGCCAACGGGACGTAAGTTTGGGGTTTTGATGGGTTTCCATGGTTACGTATCACACTCATGAGCCAATGAGAGCGCGGGATTCAGCCCGACACTGTGATGTCATATTCGAGGTCAAAGGTGAAGCTTTGTTCTGTGTCTCAGTGCTGACGGGATGGAGAGCGTACGACTGTCGGAGATCTACGGCAAGCTGGAGGAGATCGAAGCGGACAAAGCTCCGGCGAGGTACGTATGAGGTCACTCTGCACGCCGTCTGTTGTTCCTTTAAGCTCCAGCAGGGGGCAGAGACGCCACATTTATCCTTCTGACTGTTACTGTTTATCCAATCAGAGCCTCCGTTATACTCGCTGGTCTTGGATTCTCTCCCAGAATGCAACAGCAGACGACAAAGTGAGGATCTTTAACCAATCACACACACACTGCATGTTTCCGTTTATATAGTTTATCTGTGTTAACGTGTGTGTGTGTGTGTGTGTGTGTGTGTGTGTGTGTGCAGGGAGTTTTCTGGAGGGTGGAGGATGAGGTTGGCGTTGGCCAGAGCTTTGTTCGCTCGGTGAGTGTTTGACTTTTATGATTCATTTTAAGAGTTAGCGCCCGACACAGATCCTCATCCGTTTGTTTACATTCTCTCTTTTGTTTGTTTGTTTTCCTCCAGACCAGACCTGCTGCTGCTGGACGGTGAGTCAGAGTAAAAGGTTTTTGCAGTCGATGTTTTTTATGCTCGACACAAGTGATACCCAACCAGAGAGCTCTTTGCAAAAAAACAATCCAAGTGGTAAAAAGTGGCAATGAAAACAAGTTCAAGGTGGCAAAAATGGTCAAAAAGTAGCAAAAATTGCTGAAAAGGGCCGAAAATTGAGAAAAACGTGGGGGGAAAAATTTAAAAAGTAGCAAAAAATTGACAAAAAGTGTCATTGAAAACAAGTTCAAGGTGGCAAAAATGATCAAAAAGTAGCAAAAATTACTGAAAGGGTCGAAAATTGAGAAAAACTTGGTGGGTAGAATTTAAAAAGGTGCCAAAAAATTGCCCAAAAGTGATGAAAAAGAAAGATTGAAAAGTGGCAAAAATGGTCAAAAAGTAGCAAAAATCGCTGAAAAGGGGTCAAAGATTGAGGAAAAACTTGGTGGGGAAAATTCAAAATTGCCCAAAAGTGATGAAAAGTGTCATTGAAAACTAGTTAAAGGTGGCAAAAATGGTCAAAAAGGAGCAAAAATTGCTGAATAGGGTCAAAAAATTGAGAAAAACTTGGGGGTAAAAATTTAAATAACTGCCAAAAACTTGCCCAAAAGTGATGGAAAGAAAGATTGAAAACAAGTTCAAGGTGGCAAAAATGGTCAAAAAAGTAGCAAAAATTGCTGAAAAGGGTCAAAGAACGAGACTAACTTTGGGGGAAAAATTTAAAAATTTGCTGAAAAATTGCACAAAAGTGATGAATAGAAAGATTGAATAGTGGCAAAAATGGTCAAAAAGTAGCAAAAATGTCTGAAAAGGGTCAAAAATTGAGAAAAACCTGGTGGGTAGAATTTATAAAGTTGCCAAAAAATTGCACAAAAGTGATGAATAGAAAGATTGAAAAGTGACAAAAAAGGTCAAAAAGTAGCAAAAATTGTCCAAAGAAAAGAAAGGTTGAAAAGTGGCAAAAATGGTCAAAAAGTAGCAAAAATTGCTGAAAAGGGCCGAAAATTGAGAAAAACTTGGGGGGAGAATTAAAAAAGTTGCCAAATAATTGCCCAGAAGTGATGAAAAGAAAGATTGAAAAGTGGCAAAAATGGGCAAAAAGAAGTTACAAGTAGTAAAAAAAATTGTATGGAGAGCATAGAAAATATTATTATTTTCAGAAGCCTGATTTTTTTTTTTTTTTTAAATCAAATTCTGAATCTGAATCTCTTTATTGTCCCGGGACAACAGTGTTACACACAAAACACACACAATGACAATATCACCAAAAGTCTTAAATACAGAAACAATACAATTTTCCATGAGAAGCGAAACAACCCTTATCTTTAAAGTTACTTATTCCAGCTTTTATTTATGGATAGAAGCATAATTAATAGAACATTAATATAGAAGAAACCTATTGCTTTTGTTCGTGACACATCAAATGCCTTATTTGGTATTTGTAGGCCATTATGGTACTGTATACCTTTGAGGGGATTTATTTTTGTTTATTTTTACCTTTTTTGTCTAAAATTAAACTGATACTGAAACTGAATATGATGCTAATAAAAAGTGATTTATTGCTCAACAACACATAAAATGTGGAACCTATAAATAATCACACAAGAAATCACAATTGTAAGATAGGGATGAATAAGCCTAATTACATTATTTTTGCAAATTGTCTCACTGCACTGTGGATGGTATTTCTCTGCCCAGCAGTGATGTAAAACTTCACCTGCCTGGAGTCTCAGCTCTGTAATGAGGCTTAAGCCTTTGACTTACTGCCCCCTGATGGTGTGGTGGTGTATTACAGTTCCTTTTGTTTTCTCTGCCACTGGACCAATTCATTTAATCTTTACGTGACTTTAAGATCATTTAGTCCATGTAGGTTTGTTTATGTGTTACAGTCAGAGTGTAACTGACAGCGTCTGTGCTGTGTTTCAGAGCCGACTAACATGTTGGACGTCAGAGCCATCCTGTGGCTGGAAAACTACCTGCAGGTCCAACACACTCACTCACTTTCACATCTATAATTAATTACAAACAACAGAAACGAGCTAACGGGGTTTCCCTCCACAGACGTGGCAGTCCACCATCCTGGTCGTCTCCCACGACAGGAACTTCCTGAACGCCGTGGTCACCGACATCATCCACCTGCACTCTCAGAGACTGGACAGTTACCGTGGCGACTACGAAAACTTTATAAAAACCAAAGAGGACAGACTGAAGAACCAGCAGAGAGAGTACGACGCCCAGCTGCAGTACAGACAACACATACAGGTGATTAAACGCAGTACAGACAACACATACAGGTGATTAAACGCAGTACAGACAACACTTACAGGTAAATAAACCCAGTACAGACAATACATACAGGTGATAAACGCAGTACAGACAACACCTACAGGTGATTAACTGCAGTACAGACAACACATACAGGTAAATAAACTCAGTTCAGACAACACATACAGGTGATTTACTGCAGTACAGACAACATATACAGGTGATTTACTGCAGTACAGACAACACATACAGGTGATTTACTGCAGTACAGACAACACATACAGGTAAATAAACGCAGTACAGACAACACATACAGGTAAATAAACACAGTACAGACAACACATACAGGTAAATAAACGCAGTACAGACAACACATACAGGTGATTACTGCAGTACAGACAACACATACAGGTGATTAAAAGCAGTACAGACAACGCATACAGGTGATTAAACGCAGTACAGACAACACATACAGGTTATAAACACAGTACAGACAACACATACAGGTGATTAAACACAGTACAGACAACACATAATGGTGATTAAACGCAGTACAGACAACATACAGGTAAATAAACGCAGTACAGACAACACATACAGGTGATTAAACGCAGTACAGACAACACATACAGGTGATTTACTGAAGTACAGACAACACATACAGGTGATTAAACACAGTACAGACAACACATTCAGGTAAATAAACGCAGTACAGTCAACACATACAGGTGATTAAACGCAGTACAGACAACACATACAGGTGATCAAACGCAGTACAGACAACACATACAGGTGATTAAACGCAGTACAGACAACACATACAGGTGATTTAAAGCAGTACAGACAACACATACAGGTGATTTACTGCAGTACAGACAACACATACAGGTGATTTACTGCTGTGCAGACAACACATACAGGTGATTTACCGCAGTACAGACAACACATACAGGTGATTTACTGCAGTACAAACAACATATACAGGTGATTAACTGCAGTACAGACAACACATACAGGTGATTTACTGCAGTACAGACAACACATACAGGTGATTAACTGCAGTACAGACAACACATAAGAACAAACACTTTTCTGTCTCTCATGGTTAGAGGTTTGTTGAAGTTATTTTTAACAAACAACCGTGTTTACTCTTTTTAAATCATAATGACAACAGAAAATTGCATCGTGTCTGTAACGAGTGTGTTTCTTCTTCAGGTGTTCATCGATAGATTTCGGTACAATGCGAACAGAGCTGCTCAGGTGCAGAGCAAACTGAAGCTGCTGGAGAGATTGTAAGTTTTAATTCACCTGGTTTGAGTCTGATTTATGTGTTTGTGTCAGTGTTGTTTTATTTCAGGTGTTTAATTGTTCGTGTGTTTTTCCTGCAGACCGGAGCTGAAGCCCATTGATAAAGAGACAGAAGTCACTTTAAGGTAAGAAGAGTGGACAGGTGAGACTCAGGTGATTCAGTCTGAGCAGATATAACCGTAAAGTTTAGGTTATGAGTTTTACTGTAGATGTTGATGTGTAGTTTTGTAAGTTGATTGGTTGAATTGTTGTTTCTGGTTTCAGGTTTCCAGATAACTTTGAGAAGTTGTCTCCTCCCATCCTTCAGCTGGACGAGGTGGAGTTTCATTATTCTTCAGACCTGCGGCTCTTCACCGGACTCAACCTTTCCGCCGACCTCGAGTCTCGCATCTGTATCGTACGTGTCATCATCATTAACGTCCAAATCAACCAATCAGCAGTGACTGTGAACCTGAACGTGGTTGTGCTTTATCGTGTTGTGTTCACTGTCAGGTCGGAGAGAACGGCGCCGGTAAATCCACCATCCTCAAGCTGCTGATGGGCGAGCTGACGCCAGTGAACGGGGTCAGACAGGCTCACAGGTGAGAACAACAACCGACCAATCAGAGCGCAGATGTTTAAACTAGTGATGGGTGGATGAGGCCTCATGAGGCGTTTGCTCAACACTGACACCTGCTGGATCTGAAACATCATTGCAGGCAGTCGAGTTAGGAATGAAGCCCCCTTATATTAAACATACAAATTTTTTTATTATCTTATATTGTAATTTAAGTTTAAAAATATCTTTGTCATTGAAGTATAGAGTCGATAGATAATGTCAACGTGTCGCACCGTGAAAATGAAAGTGAACGTGTTGTGAATGTAATATTCATAAAGGAAGTTTCTCCAAGGTTTTTTTGGCGTTTTTGACGTGGATTTAAATTCTGATAGACCAAGCAGAAAATGAGAGGAACGAGATGAAACAAAGAAAAGAAAACAGATACAATAATAACTTTATTTATTTTATTTTATTGATAGGGCACCTTCAAAAACAACAGTTCACAAAGTGCTTTAGAGCAGAGATCCACAGCAAAGTCACCGAAAAAACAAACAAATAGTGGGTTAAAATTAAAAAAAAAAGCAAAATAAAAAAGCAAACAGGAACAATAGAGAGGATAAAAACAACAAACATGAAATATAGCTGTGAATAAAGGGGATAAAACAGCCTAAAATTAGAATGGAAATGATAACCGGAGTGCTCAACTCATTATAAATAAATAAAAACATAAATATTTAAAATAAACTAGTAGATCAAAATGGTCCCATAGGGTGAAAAACCTTCTTTTTTCTCTCTGACTCTCTGACAAAACAACAGCTGTAGTGGCCATGTGACTTTCTCAGAGGATCCATCTCTAGTTTAAACCAATCAGAGACGCCACGCTGCTGTGAAACACATGAATACGGGTCAATGACAAAAAGAGGGACTAAAAACTTATTTTTAAAAAGTTCTTTGAAAATGGATAAAAACATATTTCTGAGAGAAGAATTATGTTTTCTAACAGATTTCAGTAGTTGACCAACATTTCAAAGATTTTAGGTTCATTATTTTTTAGTATTTTTAATTTGAGCACCCAAAAATGTCAGGTGGTGCAACCAAATATATGAAAATATATTTATATGTTCCTGTTATTTTTTCTGTGTGAAATTATTGGCAAGTATCTCTCAAGTGTCTGTAGTGACTCATACATTTTCATTTTGTGTGTTTCATTTCTTTTATTTGTGAATAAGATAATAATTTGATGTTAAAATAACATTTCACATTATTACATTGGTTGTACCACCTGACATGGAATTTGTTCCAGTCACCAATGAAGTGAAAAAACCTTTTTTATCAGTATTTCAGAGAAATCTACAAACTTTTCCACTTGGTCACAAATGTCATTTGGGCTCCTCTGGCTGATGCAGTTTCCTGTTTCCTGTTTTATTCTCTTCACTTTAAAATAAAAGTCTAATGTTACGGTTGCACCACCCTGACATTTGACAAGGTGAAAATTACGGGACAAAAGTTTTTTACATTTCTCAACAGCTTTAAAATTCTTTTTATTTGCGAAGAATGTTTTATTTAAAAAGGTTCAAGCATAAAATAATGCCACTGTATTTTTAATTTCCATTTACAATAACTGACATTCAATTTTTAGAGTTTAATTACTGTGGATACTTGTCAGGACGGTTGCACCACCTGACATTTTGGGGGTTTGAGGAACCAAAACACAAAAAAACATGTTATATTTTAATAGTTTAAAGATGTGTTCAAATAACACAGGTTTCATAGAATAAAGAAATACATGTGATGAAATACTCAATTCATGATGGAAGGAAATATTACACTCAGACACAAAAAAGGGGACGTCACCTCATTGACCCATACACAGGGTTAAAACTTTCATATCCATCTAAAGTTTCTTCTTCTTCTTCTTTTCTCTTCAGGAACTTAAAGATCGGTTACTTCAGCCAGCACCACGTGGACCAGCTGGACCTGAACGTCTGCGCCGTGGAGCTGCTGCTCAACAAGTTCCCCGGTAAATAACGCATCAGTGAGAGCAGCAGGTTCTGGAGTTAGTCAGAAACAGAAAACTGAGTCTCTCTCTCTCTCTCTCTCTCTCTCTCTGTGTCACAGGGCGGACAGAGGAAGAATACCGTCACCAGCTGGGCGGGTACGGCATCACCGGGGAGCTCTCCACGAGGCCGGTGGCCAGCCTGTCGGGGGGGCAGAAGAGCCGTGTGGCCTTTGCACAGATGACGATGCCATGGTAGGAAACAGCTTCATGATGGTGATTGGTTTCCAACAAGAACTCAAACTGCATTCTGTTTAATATCAACTTTTTTCCCCATTTTAAAATGTTTTTACTTATATATTTGTATCATCTGCTGCTGGTAACCAGAGGAATAAGGAATTTCTGTGAATATGAGAAACTGTGGTTCGGGTCAAAGAGGAAAATCCTCCTATGGAAGTGATAAACAGTAAAAACACAAACAATCTACATTATTGTTTCATTTCATTTTAACTTTGTCAGTTCCCACTTGTACTAAATTTGAAGCAAATTTATACAAAATAATAAAATTTTTGCTTTATTTTACCTCTTCAGTGAAAAAAAATCTATCTGTCTTGAGCTTAAACAAGAACATTGAAATCTGGATGAATTACTAATGTGGTCATAGACAGAACTTCATCACTTGTCGCTGTTTACTTAGGCTCAAGTCCACATTTTCAAAATAGTAGACAGCCCGCTCATATTGAGAAAATCTATCCCGCCGATTCAGTCTCTTTGCTACGGAAGAGGATTAGGGCCACTGAGAAAAAAAAAAAATCTAAAAAAAAAAAAAGTCAGAATTCTGAGATTAAAGTCAGAATTCTGACTTTT
>RPOG01003150.1:51315-71137 GCA_008086565.1 Thalassoma bifasciatum | reverse complement strand
AGATACTTGACAATAATTTCACACAGAAAAAATAACAGGAACATATAAATATATTTTCATATATTTGGTTGAGCCACCTGACATTTTTGGGTGCTCAAATTAAAAATACTAAAAAATAATGAACCTAAAAACTTTGAAATGTTGGTCAACTACTGAAATCTGTTAGAAAACATAATTCTTCTCTCAGAAATATGTTTTTATTAATTTTCAAAGAACTTTTTAAAAATAAGTTTTTAGACCCTCTTTTTGTCATTGACCCTTTTATGTTTGGAAAAAGAATTGAAAACATTTTTTCAGGCCCTAAGAAGAATAAAAATATCCTGACACAGGTTAGTATGAATTTCCACCACATGAACCATTGAATTTAAGAGTAAATAACTTTTAAACAGGTGTCACTGCAGTGACCACTGTGACCACAGGTTAATCAGTGAGGTTCAGGTGAGGAAACACCTGGAGGAGGAGTCACGTGACCCTGAGCTTGATCAGTGTTAAAAATCACAGGTGTGTGTGTGAACATCAGCTCTGGTTTGCTCCTCTCTGAATATGAGGCTGAGACTGTGGGATGTGCAGCTGAAACTGAATCTTCCTGAATGTGATTAGAGAAAAAAGCGAAGGCGCAGATTTAAAGGAGCAGCTTCAGCCTCCGGAGCTTCTTCTAAATTTACTCCTGTGTGGGCAGCCAGACAGCTCTGCCTGCTCAGCCCTCCATGACACACACATATATACAGTAGTATAGTACATATATATCTATAAATACATGTATATATGTGTGTGTGTGTGAGCTCTAACCTTCTTCTTCTTCTTCTGTTTCTGTTTCTCCGGCTCAGACGCAGCGGCCGAACAAAAGACTGAGCCTGATGTTTTTCTGCTCTCTCCACAGAAAAAACCAAACCTGGCCTCTGAGCCTGAGTGAGCGCATTTCTGAGTCATGTTCCAGCCTCACACACACACACACACACACACACACACACACACACACACACACTACCCCGGGTTTTCTCCCTCATTCACCGCTGTTGCTTCCAGAATAGATGCGCACCGCGGCGCTCGCTCTTGTCCCGGTCACCGCTCACACACACACACACACACAGACAGAAAACACACACACAGGGACAGAAACCTCCGCTGGGGGGGAAACCAGGAGGCTCACAGGCTGTTTTCCTACCGTGTCGACGCCCCCCAGCACCGCGGCCGTGCTCAGGGTCTGCACCGGAGCAGGAGGCTGCTCCCCGCTCGCTCCCTCCGACGCCATCTTCCTACTGTAGCGGTTCTGCTGCTGCTGCTGGAGCGAGGGGGGGGGGCATCCGGAGCTCTTAACTATTGCACTGCTGGAGGCCGAGCACGCCACGCACAGCCATGGGGAGGGGGGAGAGGGGGGAGACAGAGAGAGAGAGAGAGAGAGAGAGAGAGAGGGTCGGTAAATTGACGGAGCTGCTTTTACGCGCAGATCTTTCTTTCCTTCTTTCTTCCTCCTCCGTGAGAAAACCCAGAGCTGAGTGTGTGTGCGGGCTGCTGCGGGCAGGGAGGGGGGAGGAGGGAGGGGGTGCGAGAGAGAGAGAGAGAGAGAGAGAGAGAGAGAGGCAGTCCTGTAGGCGTGGTGCACCGAGAGAGCGACGCGTAAAATCCAGATGCAGGTCCCGGTCTCTATGGTCCCGGTGCGCCCCCCACAGAAACAGGAGGTGTGTGTGTGTGTGTGTGTGTGTGTGTGTGTGTGTGTGTGTGTGTGTGTGTGTGTGTGTGTGTGTGTGTGTGTGTGTGTGTGTGAAAACAGCTGATTGACAACAACATTTGTTTTTTCCTGAGCTCAGGGACATGGATCCTCAGTGACAGAAGAGTCAGTTTCTGCCTCATTACAACATTTAAGGATCATTAACTGAGGATTCACTGAGAGTTTAGATCCAAACACAAGAAACTAAAACACTTTACTCCACAAATGTAAAGAAAATAAATCTGTAAACTGTAGAAAATGACCTTAAAACTGCTGTGATCCCTGAATGAAGCCACACTCACCTGAGGAGACCTCAAACAAAGCAAAGATAAAAATATTTAAGTTTGCATAGTTTTATACCAAATTCAACCCCAAATTCTGGCCATACTTTTAAAATAATATATTAAATATGTTTTTATAAACCACAACTGTACATGAAGGTAACATGTTTTATAATCAGTGAAAAATCTAAAAATGAAAAACTGACTGATGAGTTTTTTTGACAAATAAAGTCAGAGGTTTGAATAAAGAGTTGTTGAAATGATCAATTTTCCATTTTTTAATTTCATTATTTTTTTTTTTTTTTTATCTCAGACTGTTGATGGTTTTCATTCAAAAACTTTGATTTTTTATTCAAGAATCTTAACATTATTTATTTTTTCAAAATCTGACTTTTAATCTCAGACTTTGACTTTTTATTTCACAAATTTGTTTTGACTCAATATGGGCCAAAAAATTTTTACAGAGCCAAGTTTTCATTGATGTATTTTAACTTCCATGCAGAAAAATAAAACCATTCAGAGAAAAATATCTTGACACAGGTTTTTTCATATTTCATCCATCAGAGTTAAACTGTCCTGCATGAAAAATAAAGGTAAAAGAGTCCAGAAATATTTTGTAAATATTCTTTTAAATTAATAGTAATGAATAAAAATGTATAGAAGCAAAAACTAAATGAAATCAAATAATGTTTTGCAGTGAATATTCTTCAGTTCAGGTTAAAGCTGAGTTTGTAGCTGTGAAACATAAATTCTGACTTTTCTGTGTTAATTTAAACATCATAAAAACACAAACATCTGTTTGTTCAGTGAATTCATCCTGAATCAAACTGGTTCAGGTTTTTCATGTTTGACAGAAAATGATGCAGCTCTGAGCAGAAAGTTAATCTGAGCTCTGACTCTGTTTATCCCAGAAAAAAAAGAAGGACGTTGGCGTTGGCGGCTCCCAGATGTGGCGTTGAGGATTAGTGGACGCTGATCCAGCCTCTGGTCGTTTAGAACGAGGTTATTACGAATCTGGGTCAAACCCTCCACACCAGGACACCAACGCTTTTTATTACACCCAAGAAAAAAGACCAGTCTGATTTTATATTTTTACAGTGTGAGGAAAAAGGTTGTTGTTGTTTTCAGAGAGAATTCACTCATCTCAAGGTTTTTCTGCTTCACTGAGCTTTGATGGTTTTATTTGTTTTGGACGAGACAAATTTTCTGGTTCTGTTTGCAGATAATTTCACTGAATTAAAGTAAAATACCTCAGATATTTTAGTATATTTTCCTTCTTTTTGAAGGCTGTGTTTTTGCAGAGTGGTTCATTTCAATGCAGTTATAAAAACTGATCATCACCTGGAAAAAGCTCAGGTGTCAGAGTCGTCTGAAGATTTTCCAGCGCCTGAATTTATCTCTGCTGAGGTGACACTTGACTGACGCCTTTATTACCTGAACCTGCCCCGTCCTGTTCACACTCACCAGACTGGAACCAGTGCTGACGCTCCTGTCACTCCACTTTAAACCCAGAAAACTCAGCTTAGAGCTGCAAAAAACACTCCACTTTAAACCCAGAAAACTCAGCTTACAGCTGCAGAAAACACTCCACTTTAAAGCCAGTTTTGAGTCGAATTTCGACGTCTTTTGTGAGGTGAAATTTGGGTCTTTTGAGTCGAATTTCGACGTCTTTTGTGAGGTGAAATTTCGGTCTTTTGAGTCGAATTTCGACGTCTTTGTGTAGTGAAATTTGGGTCTTTTGAGTCGAATTTCGACATCTTTTGTGAGGTGAAATTTGAGTCTGTTGAGTCGAATTTCGACGTCTTTTGTGAGGTGAAATTTGGGTCTTAACTCAGCTTAAAGCTGCAGAAAACACTTCACTTTAAACCCAGAAAACTCAGCTTAAAGCTGCAGAAAACACTCCACTTTAAACCCAAAAAAACTCAGCTTAAAGCTGCAGAAAACACTCCACTTTAAACCCAGAAAACTCAGCTTAAAGCTGCAGAAAACACTTCACTTTAAACCCAGAAAACTCAGCTTAAAGCTGCAGAAAACACTCCACTTTAAACCCAAAAAAACTCAGCTTAAAGCTGCAGAAAACACTCCACTTAAAACCCAGAAAACTCAGCTTAAAGCTGCAGAAAACACTCCACTTTAAACCCAGAAAACTCAGCTTAAAGCTGCAGTCACCCGTGTGATTCACTCATGTAGAGCACGCTCTCATGTCCACTGTGTGCCCTCCTCATGTCTGGTATCATCACAGCTGGAAAACTTTAGTATAAAAGTGTGAGGAAACAAGAAATCACTGTAACATCATTAATCTTGTAAAACAACAGAATAAAGTTGTTATTTCATGGAGAATTCCTGTAACATTCCTGTGAGAATATTTAGGGTTAAATTATTGTGAAGATAAGTGTAAATTTGGTTACTAATTGTGTGATTTAAATTTTAAAATGTTAAACTCTGATCTTCAGCTGAATGTGATGAAGCAGAATCTGTTTGTGCTCAGACTCAGTTTCTCTCTGAAAGTCTCAGTAAAAGTGATAAAAACGTTTCTGATGATGTTGACGATGATGATGATCTGAAAGTGAGAGTTTAAGCGTTGAATCAGACTCTTTGGCGGAGCGTGTGGCGGTGGCGGTGGCGTTCTGGAGGAATCACAGCTTCACGCTCGGCTGAAGTCTCTCAGTTTCTGGATGACTCATCCTGGCATCTGATGTCAGCTTTTAAACGCCAGCGCCGCTCTCTCGGACGCCGCTGCCAAGTATCAGGGTCGTGACCTCAGCTGCACGGGTTAAACTGGGCGGAGCGGCGGCGGATGAGTGACAGAGAAAAACTGTCATGGCGTGAACCCAAAGAGCAACGACCTGCTTCTCTCAACCCTCCTCGACTCGTCTTCAGTCTGCGGTTTTATTTTTGGAGCAGGAGGTCGAAGGTGAAGGCGACGCAGGAAGTTCTGCAGATACCGGCGAGGATTCCCATCATTCCTCAGAAACTGGAAACAAAAGACGCCACAGACGCAGAGGACACGGCGAGAATTAAGGAGGGCGTGTGGCGCTCATTCTTCAAATCCCAGAGAGAAAAAAAACAAACAGAAAACAAACAGAGTCCTGAGGATGTCACAGGTTTTACTGACACAGAGAAAATGAACGAAAACACACAAACTTTTCTGTCTCTCATGGTTCGTGGTTGGTGAAGATGTTTATTAACAAACAACTGTGTTTACTCTTTTAAATCATAATGAGAAAATTTCCTCCTCTGCTGATTTTGTCCTGAAACACGAACAAGTCGACACAAATGTGTTTGAATGTCTCCTAAAGGTAACATGGTAACCATCCTCACCTGAGATCTACCTGCTTTAATCAGTGTGTGTGAATAAAAGCTCAGAGAGTTTCTGAGCTCCTGACAGACACTTGCATCTTTCATCCAGTGCTGCACTGACATTTCTGGATTCTGAGTCATGAGGAAAGAAAAAGAATTGTCAAAGTTTCTGCAGGAAAAGGGAATCCAACTGTATAAAAGAGGAAAGGGATATAAAAAGATATCCAAGGAATAAACTTAGGACTTAAGAGACAAAAATCATTAAAGTTACAAAAATGATTAAAAGTTACAAAAATTATTAAAAGTGACAAAAATTATTAAAAGCTACAAAAATTATTAACAGTCACAAAAATTTTAGAAGTTACAAAAATGATTAAAGTCACAAAAATTATTAAATGTGACAAAAATGATTTAAGTGACAAAAATTATTAAAAGTCACAAAAATTATTAAAAGTCACAAAAATCATTAAATGTGACAAAAATTATTGAAGGTGACAAAAATAATTAAAGTGACAAAAATGATTAAAAGTGACAAAAATTATTTAAAGTCACAAAAATGATTAAAAGTGACATAAATGATTAAAAGTGATGTAAATGGTTAAAAGTTACAGCTGAACTCTCCTGTTGAGCCTGAACTTTTATTTTTTGTGTTGTTTTTGTTTCACACCTTTACCTGACGATGATCTTGATAAACTGATGAAAACCTGGTGAAAGTTTCCTCTTCAGAGCTGAAGTTGGATCATTAAACAGATTAAAGTTTTTACTGGTCTCATAATGGAGTCAAACTCTGTGACGTGGCGCCCTCTAGTGGTTCATTGTTTCCCTGCACCAAACTCTTCAGGTGTGACTCTTCAGACTGTTGTTTTTTTTTCCACTCACTCATCCACTTTCATTCACCTGCTCCAGTGATTCCCAACCTGTGGGCCGTGGCCCCCTGGTGGAGCACGCAGGAACTGCAGGTGGGTCACATGATCATTTCCACAATAGTGCGATTTTTGTGAGTTTAATTTCATAAAGTTAAATATGTACAGAGTAAATTTTTATAACTTTTAAAGCTTAGTTTCATGAGAAAGAATATTACAAATGTTCAACCAGAAAAGGCTTTAACAGCTTCCACATTTCCAGGGTCGTTAACCCTTTATTTTATTCACGCAGTCATTAACCCTTTATTTTATTTACGCAGTCATTAACCCCTTATTTTATTTCTGCGGTCGTTAACCCTTTATTTTATTTACGCGGTCGTTAACCCTTTATTTTATTCACACGGTCGTTAACCCTTTATTTTATTTACGCGGTCGTTAACCCTTTATTTTATTCACACGGTCGTTAACCCTTTATTTTATTTACAGAGTCGTTAACCCTTTATTTTATTTCTGCGGTCGTTAACCCTTCATTTCACAGTGAAACACTTTCTCCAAACTGCTTTGTCACAGAAGCGTCTCACAGTAAATATTTCCTCCCGTTGGTCGTGTTTCTCTTCCTCCTGTGGTTTTCTCTCCTCTTCCTCTTCAGCCACCGTACTCCAGCTTCGTCTGCTTCGTCCTGATTGGTCGACAGGAAGATCCGATCAGGAAAAACCTCCTTCAGCTGGTTCAGGAAAAAGTGCTGCAGGCGTCGACCGGCCTGAGCCACCTCTGAGTCCGGCTGCAGCCGCAAACAAACGTCAGTGAGACACTTCTGTTTTCTGATTATTGATCCAAGATTCATCAGAGAGGTCACAGCGTGGGGCTCATTCTGACCGTTCATGTTTAAAGAGGGGTATTGTGATCTTTATTCTGTTCTTCTGGTAGAATCTTTAAATCATTAACAATTCAAATGATTTTCTAATTTTCACTCCCTGGTGTTTGAGTAAACTCTTACATCAGCTTCTGTCTGCAACATTTCATTTTGGCTGCTGTCTCTTTAAGACAAACACCCCTTCACTCTGATTGGCTCGCCCTCTGAAGTCTTGTGGGGGCGGAGCTATTGGCAGAACTTGGTGTTTGAGGCCCGCCCCCTAACAAGCCATTATGTTGGATCCTTATGTGGTGACCTCATCATTTTGGCAGAGAGAGTTTTTCGACCCGTTTACAGGAAGATTCATGGAATTATCCGAGGTATGGATACGGAAATGTTTCAAAACCAGCATCGAGACCTTAAGTCCATTTTTACAATATGAGGATTCTGGATACCCCCTCTTTAAATAAGAATGAACCCTCTTTAAATCAAAATAAACCCTCTTTAAATCAGAATAAACCCTCTTTAAATCAGAATAGCCCATCTTTAAATCACAATACTCCCTCTTTAAATAAGAATAGACCCTCTTTAAACCAGAAAACCCCCTCTAAAAATCAGAATGGCCCCTCTTTAAATGAGAATACGCCCTCTTTAAACCAGAAAACCCCCTCTAAAAATCAGAATGGCCTCTCTTTAAATGAGAATACGCCCTCTTTAAATCAGGATACCCCTCTTGAAATGAGAATACGCCCTCTTTAAAATCAGAATGGCCCCTCTTTAAATGAGAATACCCCCTGTTAAATCAGAATGGCCCCTCTTTAAATGAGAATACCCCCTGTTAAATGAGAATGGCCCCTCTTTAAATCAGAATATACCATCTTTAAACTAGAATACCCCCTCTTTAAATCAGGATACCCCTCTTAAATCAGAATGGCCCCTCTTTTAATCAGGATACCCCTCTTTAAATGAGAATGGCCCCTCTTTAAATCAGAATGGCCCCTCTTTTAATGAGAATACCCCCTCTTTAAATCAGAATGGCCCCTCTTTAAATCAGGATACCCCTCTTAAATCAGAATGGCCTCTCTTTAAATCAGGATACCCCTCTTTAAATCAGAATGGCCCCTCTTTTAATGAGAATACCCCAATTTAAAATCAGAATGGCCCCTCTTTAAATTAGGATACCCCTCTTTAAATCAGAATGGCCCCTCTTTTAATGAGAATACCCCCTCTTTAAATCAGAATACCCCCTCTTTAAATCAGGATACCCCTCTTAAATCAGAATGGCCCCTCTTTAAATCAGAATGGCCCCTCTTTAAATCAGGATACCTCTCTTTAAATGAGGATACCCCCTCTTTAAATGAGAATACCCCCTCTTTAAATCAGGATACCCCTCTTAAATCAGAATTCCCCCTCTTTAAATGAGGATACCCCCTCTTTTAATGAGAATACCCCCTCTTTAAATCAGAACGGCCCCTCTTTAAATCAGGATACCCCTCTTTAAAGGCAGCTTCACAGGGCTGTTGTATGGTTGTAGACCCTTGTAAAGTTCTGCAGGTGTAAGATCTGTGTTTTTCTGGTTTCCTGTGACTCAGACGTGATGATTACACTCAGAATAATTTTAAAGTCTTTGTAAACAAACTCACGTAGTTGAAGGCGGAGCAGTTGTTGAACATGAGCAGGACGTCGTCCACAAAGTGCTGCGCGCTGAAATAATGCAGCGCGTTGTTTCTGAGCAGTTTCCTGCAGATCAGCGACAGGTCGACGGGACGTTTGATGATCTGATAATAGTTTCTGGCCTGAAGCAAAGAGACGGGAAAATATGAACCAGTCTGTTTTATTCATTTTTCATTTATTTTTACTCTTTAATGAACAAACTGAAGCAAACTGAGGTTTTATAGTTTTATAGTTTTATAGTTGAGAGAAGCAGAAACTGACCTGAGGACTGACGGGTTCATGAAACGGAGAACTGAGAGTGTGACAGAGCAGCAGCAGAGTCAACTTCTCACACCTCTGAGACACACACACACACACACACACACACACACACACACACACACACACACACACACACAGTGTGTGTGTGTGTGTCCCACACACACACACACACACACACACACACACAAACACACACACACACACACACACACACACACACACACACACACACACACACACACACACACACACACACACACACACACACACACACACACACACACACACACACACACACAGAGTTACAAACAAAGCCTCGTCTCTTTGATTTCTCTCTCATCAGTTTTTTCTCTCACCCTCTGGTCGTGGTCGCTCAGAGCGTACGGCGCCCTGACTCCACCGTGGGGGGGCGTGGCCTCAGGGTCAGAGGACGCCACAGAGTCCTGGTCGGTTCTGCAGAGCGAGCAAACCCAGTCTCCTCTGAGGAACAACAAGAAGAATAAAGGAAAGAAACATCTCTGAAGCTTCTGTTTGCAAACACCAATAAAAACTAAAAACTAAAGTAAAAAGTTCCTGAAACCGTCCCATAACTTTCTTTTAGCATCGACCAATCAGGTGTCAGCAGGTTCAGGTGCTCGCCAATCATCGCTACAACCATCCTGCCTCCATCTTTAACCTCTCCTGATTCTAACGTTTAGAAGTGTTGGAGTAAATGTTCTAAAAGTGTTTTAGTCTTTTCATCTTCCAGTTTATCGTCACGTCTTTGGCGTCTTCATCAGTCGTTGGATCTTAATTTTCAGTCAAAGATGTTAAAATAAACTAAACTCTTCAAAATTAAACTTGTTTCAAGATTCAGCAACATCCTCAGGTCGTTTAGTGGAAAAAAAAACACTAAATAAATTGGTTTAAAACAGATTTGAACTCGTTGAACTTTTCTGATACTGAGCGACATGAACTTGTAATTTTTTCCTCCCAAGCTTCACTTGCTTCAATTAAGAATTATAGAAAAAAGAAATAAATGAGAAGTTTCTGTGTTTATTTCAGTTATTATTGTGAATTTCAACCTAAAATTGATCTTTTTCTTGTTTCCACACTTCGTTCCCTCATTATTTCCAGATTCAAACTCTTGTTTCAGGATTTCTCACTGAGTGGTTTTATCTCAGCGTGATCAGATAATTTGAGTGTTTTTAGTGAATTTTCTGATGAAATAAAATGTTTGTTGGTGTTTTCTCACAGTGGTGAACTCTGCAGAGCAGGAACGTGGCAGCTCAGGTGGAAAACTTTAGGACAACGATCACAGCAGAGCAGCTCGCCCCCGCTCAGACACACGCCACAGAAATCCTCACTCTCCACGTCCTCTGGGCCCGGGCATGGTCCTGGTACTGGTCCTGGTCCTGGTCCAGGTCCAGGTCCAGGTCTGGTCTGCAGGGGGGTGGGCTCTGCGTTCTCCTCCTCAGGTCTGGGATCCCCACCGTCCTCCATTTGGACCATTTCACCTTCACACTGGTCTTCAGGTTCATCCTCCAGCTCCAGA
Organism: Thalassoma bifasciatum; assembly: GCA_008086565.1. Classification (NCBI taxonomy): domain Eukaryota; kingdom Metazoa; phylum Chordata; class Actinopteri; order Labriformes; family Labridae; genus Thalassoma; species Thalassoma bifasciatum. The sequence goes on along the minus strand of RPOG01003150.1, from coordinate 60,663 downwards.
GACTGATCCTGGTTCTGGTCCTGGTCCTGATCCTGGTCCTGGTCCTGGTCCTGGTCCTGGTCCTGATCTGGATCCAGCTCTATGACCAGGGTCTGTTCTAGATCTGGGTCCAGATAAAACACTGGGTCTGTGTTGACTCCATGGTCCCACAGGATGAAGGTCTGGTCTGGGTTGGACTCACAGCCTGAGTCCTGATCCGGTTCCTGATCCGGTTCCTGATCCGGCTCCTGATCCGGCTCCTGACCCGGCTCCTGATCCGGTTCCTGATCCGGTTCCTCAGAGGGGAGAAAGTCCTGAGGGAGGTCCGGCTCGGTCCACCAGGTCTGGGGTGAGTCCACATGAGGAGAAACGTCACTGATCTCTGCTTCGTTTTCACCGGCTTCATCCTGCAGGAGAGAAACATCAACAGGTGAGTCCTGATCCAGGGGGTCCACGGGCCAGAGGACGCTGGCGCTGGCGTTGGCGTTGGTGTTGGTGTCTGCGTTGGTGTTGGTGTTGGCGTAGGTGTCTGCGTTGGCGTTGGTGTTGGCGTAGGTGTCTGCGTTGGTGTTGGTGTTGGCGTAGGTGTCTGCGTTGGCGTAGGTGTCTGCGTTGGCGTAGGTGTCTGCGTTGGCGTAGGTGTCTGCGTTGGCGTAGGTGTCTGCGTTGGCGTTGGTGTTGGTGTTGGCGTAGGTGTCTGCGTTGGCGTAGGTGTCTGAGTTGGCGTTGGTGTTGGTGTTGGTGTCTGCGTTGGTGTTGGTGTTGGCGTTGGTGTCTGCGTTGGTGTTGGTGTTGGCGTAGGTGTCTGCGTTGGCGTAGGTGTCTGCGTTGGCGTTGGTGTTGGTGTTGGTGTCTGCGTTGGCGTAGGTGTCTGCGTTGGCGTTAGTGTTGGCGTAGGTGTCTGCGTTGGCGTAGGTGTCTGCGTTGGCGTAGGTGTCTGCGTTGGCGTTGGCGTGTGTTTGGCGTGGCAGCCGCAGCAGAGCCACCACCGGCTGCAGACTCATCACAGACTGAAGCCTCAGACGCTCCAGGATCACCACGGGCGTGCTGCTGCTACCCACAATCCTTTGGGCACGCGAGTCAATCCTGTGGAAAGACAAGAAGAAATCAGAGCTGTTTCATTTATTTATTATTTCCTTCATCAGGGGCTGCACGGTGGAGCAGCAGGTAGAGCTCCAGCCTCACAGTAGAAGGTTGTCGGTTCGATTCCCCGTTCAGGCATGGTTGGTCTTTCTGTGTGGAGTTTGCATGTTCTCCCCGTGCATGTGTGGGTTCTCTCCGGGTTCTCCAGCTTCCTCCCACAGACCAAAAACACGTTAGGTTAACAGATTATTCTAAATTGCCCGTAGGTGTGAGTGTGTGTGTGAATGGTTGTTTGTCTCAGGCCTGAGATTCACTGGAGACCAATCCAGGGTGAACCCTCTCAACCAATCACAGCTGAGATAGGCTCCACCCACCTGTGACCCTGATTATCAGACGGTTAAGAAAATGGATGGATTTCCTTCATCAGTGACTGAAAGAGTTTTTACACCAAAGAGCAACATTTAGAGTTTAAGCTTTTTCCTTTCTCATCAATTTCAGTGAAACATGAGTTTGAAATTAACTGAATTTTTGTTTTTGATTTCACAAATCTTTTCACACGCTGCAAAAAACAGAATCCCAGCAAGTCATTCTGTCTTATTTGTAGTAAAAATTGTCTTATTGTTCTTAATTTGAGCCACATTCACCAGACCAGGTCATAAAAATGTCTTATTTCAAGTTTTTTAAAGACAAAAATGAGGTGTAAATTGTTTGTAACAAGTCAAAAAAATCAGCCAATGGGATAAGACGAATTCACCCGGGAAGTTTGTTGAAATTAGAAAGATGTCTTAAAACAAGAATCTTTTATCTTATCCCATTGGCTGATTTTTTTTTGACTTGTTACAAGCAATTGATGCCTCATTTTTGTCTTTAAAAAACTTGAAATGAGACATTTTTATGACCTTGTCTAGTAAATGTGGCTCAAATCAAGAATAGTAAGACAAATGTTACTAAAAATAAGACAGAATGACTTAGATTTCAGTTCTTACAGTGTTGTTGTTGTTTGGTGAATATTTTTCCCAGAGTGTTTGTGTCATTATCATAAAACTGTTGATGTTTGGACCTGAAGCTGTTACTGATGTGAAATGTCAAATTTATAGAAGCTCATTTCCAGCAGTTTTAAAAAAAGAAGAAATAAAACACACTGAAATGAAATATTACAAATTTTGACCTAATTTTGTGAAAATTGGCTGAATTATTTCAGAACTTTGATTTCTTTCAAAATTTTGACTTTGTCTTAAAATTTTGTCTTGTTATCTCAGTATTTGTGCTGATGTTATTGTAATTTTGACATTTTGTCACAAACTTTTGACTTTTTCTCCTAATTTGGCCTTGATTTTGTTAAAGAATTTGGACTTTAATACTTTTAAGTTTTGTCTTTTTATCTAATGTTGTAATTTGGGTTAAAAGATTCATATCAAAGCCAGTTTTTTATTTTCTTTATGTGATGTTCTGGCAGGAATGGGCTCCAGAGAAAGTGTCTGAACAGTTTTTCATGAACAGTGTTGTTGTTTTTTTACCTTATTCTCTCTGATAGAGCTGCAACATCTTTTCCAGGATGTTGTTGTTGTTGTTGTTGTTGTTGTTGTTGTTGTTGTTGTTGTTGTGATGGAGGAGCAGCTGCTCTGGAGTTTGTGATGATGGATCCAGGAAACAGTTTCTCCATCACACAGGACTAAAAATAAGTTTGATATAAAATGATTTAATGAGCAGAAATAATCCTTTGTTTGTTTCTGTGATGTTAGAAAACAGTTTCTCTCACCTGTTCCTCTGAGAGTCTGCTCCCTTCGGCTCCTGTTGCTTTTTCTGATCTGGTCTCAGGTGACTCCGCCCCCTGTGCCCACCTCACTGCTCACCTGGATACCTGTGGAAACAGAGACACCTGCCTACAGGGAAGTTTCCATGACAGCTGTGGAGCTGCTGAGACATAAGAGCTGAGGTTCAGGAGGGTAAAAACAGAAAACACAGAAGAAAACCACGACCGCTTAAAAATCTACAGAGAGAAGAATAAAAACAGAAAACACAGAAGAGAGAGAGAGAGAGAAAGGAGCAGTTTAAACTCAACTCAAACTTTATTTACAGAGCACATTTAAAAACAACCGGAGTACATATGGCTAAAATGGCTCAAAATGACCATGTGACAATAAAAGAAATAAAAACAAAACAATAAAAAGCATAAAACACATTAAAATAAATAAAATGAAATAAATTAGGTAACCATAGACAAATATATAATAAATTAAAAACATAAATATATGATAAGACTGCCCTCACTAAAGAGTCTGACTGATCATCTGAATAATAAAAATAACATTAAAGCAGAAAAACAGCAACAACAGGTCAGTTACATAAAAGAGAGCAGAGGTTTGAAATCTTACCTCAGAGCCTTTACAGGTGAAGACAAACAGGAGTTCTCCTACAGGTGAGTGTGTGCAGGTGAGTGTCTGCAGGTGAGTGTGAGCAGGTGAGTGTGAGCACAGACTGATGTGAAGCTTCATGTGTATCTTGTATCTGGGGGAATGTTCATGATGTGATTGGAGGAGAGTTTGGCCTCCTGACATTTCTGTTTTTTGTGTCTGAGTGTAATATTTCCTTCCATCATGAATTGAGTATTTCATCACATGTATTTCTTTATTCTATGAAACCTGTGTTATTTGAACACATCTTCAAACTATTAAAATATAACATGTTTTTTTGTGTTTTGGTTCCTCAAACCCCCAAAATGTCAGGTGGTGCAACCGTCCTGACAAGTATCCACAGTAATTAAACTCTAAAAATTGAATGTCAGTTATTGTAAATGGAAATTAAAAATACAGTGGCATTATTTTATGCTTGAACCTTTTTAAATAAAACATTCTTTGCAAATAAAAAGAATTTTAAAGCTGTTGAGAAATGTCAAAAACTTTTGTCCCGTAATTTTCCCCTTGTCAAATGTCAGGGTGGTGCAACCGTAACATTAGACTTTTATTTTAAAGTGAAGAGAATAAAACAGGAAACAGGAAACTGCATCAGCCAGAGGAGCCCAAATGACATTTGTGACCAAGTGGAAAAGTTTGTAGATTTCTCTGAAATACTGATAAAAAAGGTTTTTTCACTTCATTGGTGACTGGAACAATTTCCATGTCAGGTGGAACAACCAATGTAATAATGTGAAATGTTATTTTAACATCAAATTATTTATCTTATTCACAAATAAAAGAAATGAAACACACAAAATGAAAATGTATGAGTCACTACAGACACTTGAGAGATACTTGCCAATAATTTCACACAGAAAAAATAACAGGAACATATAAATATACTTTCATATATTTGGTTGCTCCACCTGACATTTTTGGGTGCTCAAATTAAAAATACTAAAAAATAATGAACCTAAAAACTTTGAAATGTTGGTCAACTACTGAAATCTGTTAGAAAACATAATTCTTCTCTCAGAAATATGTTTTTATCCATTTTAAAAGAACTAGACCCTCTTTTTGTCATTGACCTATATATTACTAACTCTGTGTTTCTCGCTCCCGCCGCTGGGGGTCGCTGTGGAGTCCAAACGAAATCTCGCACAAAACCGCGATGTTTCCAGATCTCGTTCCTTTCTGAGCAGCAGCTTGAAGATGGTGAGTAAAAACATGTTTGACTGAACCAAAAACAGTTTAATCTGCCTCCATCCTCCACCAGTTTACCTTTAAACTACACTTTTATTAAAATTAACTCTTCTGAAACCTCTGATGGTCTCATTCAGGCAGGTTTGACCGTGAACTGTGGTGGTTTTTGTCACTTTTAATCAGGTTTGTTCGGGCTCAAACATCAGTCTCTGAGTTTCATCCACGAACAGAAAAAACACTGAAAATATCCACGAACACAAACACGAAGCTGTCTCTAAGAGTGTTTTAGTCTAAATCATCTTTAATTTGAGCCTGTGTTGGTTTAATTTTTGTGTTTAATGTTGATTCTGGGGGAGTTAGCATTAGCATTAGCACCGGCAGCTTCATCGGTTTGTTACAAACGTGGAAGAAAAACATTAAAATAAGGAATTAACTCATCTAAAACATCTGTAACTGCTCAATCAGTCAATATTTGATACTGTGATTAGATTATTTAGCATCTGCCTCCTTCTAAAGTGTCACCCTGTTGGTTTAACATGGAGCTAACAGCTAATCCCATCTGCACAAACAGGAAACTGATTAATCTGCTTTATTTTAATTAAAATTAGTTATTTTGTTATTAAAGTGCTGTTCAAGACTCTCAGAGACACTGCACAGATGATAGAAACATCATATGCAACTCTACATAATGTGAAATATGACATTAAAGCTTTAAATACAGTTAAAAACAGTCAAATATTATATTTTTATTTTATTTTCTAACCTGTTTATTAATGTTTGTGTGTTTCCAGCCCACCAAGAAGACCAAAACCAGGAAGCTTCGTGGACATGTCAGCCACGGACATGGTCGCATTGGTGAGTCTGGTTATTACCTGTTTCTCAGGTAGTTTCAGGTGTGTGTGTGTGTGTGTGTTAATTCTGTGTATAACTGTCAAACCTGGTTAACATGTGTTTGTTTATCTCACAGGAAAGCACAGAAAACATCCTGGAGGTCGTGGTAATGCTGGTGGTATGCATCACCACAGAATCAACTTTGATAAATAGTGAGTTCTGTTTGATTTTTCAGTTAGTTCACATTTACAACTTTCTGACATGTAATATTGAAATATCCATAATAACATTGGTTAAAGTATCTCATTGCATGTTGGTGTTACTAGTGTTTTTAATGTAGTGTCAGTACCTTATTGTCCCTTTCCCACTGACCCGTCTCAGCTCTACTCTACTCGCCTCTACTCGGTTTGTGTTGTGTTTCCTTTAGCGCGGTACTACGCGTCAGACGCCAGTTTTTAGTACCTACTCTACCCTGGTTCTAAGAGAGTAAAGCTGATACTAAAAGGTGACGTGGACGGACTGCCGGTCACTCATTGGTCAGAGAATGTCGTCTCTGCAGCTTCTGACTCTGAACAAATCACTTACAAGAGGCAAAGGAATAAGTCAGCGACGGGTTTTTAATGACATTTAAACCTGACGGCACAGAACCAGACTGAATGAAGACAAAATACAGCCCTAAAATGCTCCNGGCTGTTGTTTACCTCCGTTGTCATGACGACCCACATTGAGCCGCTGTATTACTTTAATGAAATCTTTTTAAAGCTTTTTTTTTTTCCTTTAAAGACCACGGTGGCACATATGTTAGTACAAAATGATGTTTGTGTGGCGTTATAGATGAACATGCACGCACTTCTGCGCAGCACTTTAGCGCAGCTGTGTTATAAGATCCACGCCCACCGTGAGTCTGTAGTCGGGCTAGAGGAAAAGAACCAAACCCAGTAGAGACGAGGAGAGTAGAGCTGGAGCTGTAGAGTGGAAAAGCTCCTCATGTGATGTGGAGGAGCAGGAACATAGAGACTAGAGTCTCATCTGGACACCATGGTTGTCCTGGTGTGCTTGAGTCCTCTTAGAGTAAAAACTGGTCCTATTCACCGACCGTCTCTCTGTGGGGGGGTCACCCACATGGGCAGTTACACACTCACTGATCTTAATGTGCCGTAAACCTAAAGAACGTCAGGTTTTCATATTCCTGCTCTGGATGAACCTGAACTCTCTCTTTTGTCCTCAGCCACCCGGGGTACTTTGGTAAAGTGGGTATGAGACATTACCACCTGAAGAGGAACACGGCCCACTGCCCCACCATCAACCTGGACAAGCTGTGGACGCTGGTGAGCGAACAGACCCGCGTCAACTACGGCAAGAAGCCAGAGGGACCTGCACCCATCATCGACGCTGTTCGCGCTGTGAGTATCAGCAAAAGCTTCAGCAGCAAAGAGTCAAAGAGGTTTTATCTTCTTCTACCGGCTCAGAAGACAAGAACGAGTTTAGGTTAAAGGACGGAGACAGAACGTCCTGGACAGAGCTGATGTTTGCCTTTTTGTTTTGTGTGAGCGTGAGAAACTTCTTTTCACATGTTTTCAGCGTTGGAAAAAGCCCTGGATGAATCTGTCTTTGTTTTTTTTTCCTCATGTGTTTATCCCAAAACTCTTCAGTTTTACCTGCAGGAGGTGAAGCTGTGTCCAACAATTTTCAAACTGATACCTGTAATTTTTTTAATCGACAGTTGTTGAATTCTTACCTAATACCTGTTAGACGTAATTGTTCGTTTACATCTCAAAGCCAACAGACTTTAAAAGCTTCAGAAATGGAACAGGTGAGAGAGGAAATGTCTGGTTAGAGGACACTAACAGAGCCACGTTTACTTTTGACCTTTTACAGATTCTGACTCAGTTCTGTTTACTCTGTTGAACAAAGATTAATCTCTCTCTGTTTGGATCCTGATTCTCAGATTATATTTGTGCTGCAAACCTGCTGTAGTTCTGTTGTTTAGATGATTTTCAGAGATGTTATAGTGAGCGTGAATAAAAGCTCAACAGTGTAAAGTCAGTAAAGATTTGATCAGCCTTGAGTTTGTTTTCATCTCTGCTGTTTTTTGTCGGTTCAGTCTTTCTGTGTTTGTCGTTTTTCCTCCTGTTTCTGGAAGCTCATTTCCTAACTGGCTTTTGTTGAGTTTAAACTCTTAGATGAACAATAACAGACTGAATGGGTTTTGGGGAAAAGTTAAACCTGCGTGAAGCTCCACAGTTTTGCTTTGATTTTGATAAAAGCTGAATTATTTCTTATTTAATGTGATTACCTGGTTTCTCTGTTCATGTTTTGTCCTTCTGTTTTTCTTCAGGGCTACTACAAAGTCCTGGGCAAAGGCAAACTGCCCAAACAGCCCGTGATCGTCAAAGCCAAGTTCTTCAGCCGACGGGCCGAGGAGAAGATCAAGGCGGTGGGCGGAGCCTGTGTGCTGATGGCGTGATGATGCTCCTCTTTGTTTTTCAGAGAATAAAATGTGTAAACTGTTTGTTGTGTCTGAGTTTCTATATTTGCCCTCAATAAAAGGTTAATTCTGACTGGATTTAGGACATTGAGTCATAAAAAATCCCAACATTATTCATAACAAGTGCAAATAAGTATTTTAGTTCATTTACTTTTTGGGAATTTAGGAGGTGGTTGGAAACGAAGGCAGAATTATGCAACTTTACAAGAATAAAAACTTTGAGATTATGGGATGTGTTCCTTTGAATTTAGAAAAATTAGATCAAAATGAAATAATTTATTGGGAGAAATGTTGAGGCTTCAGTACTTTTGACCCTAAGCTCATAGAAATTATCTGGGGACGTGGAAAAAGCAAAGTAAGCTCAATTTCCTCAATAAAACAGGCAAAACTGAGAACAAGGCTCATCAAACCACCACTTTGATTATTATAGCACCTTTCATAGAAATGAAACGCTGTTCAAAGTGATTGGACAAAGACTATGAACATCAGTTGGAGATTTTTATTACAGGAGTTCAAAAGTAATATAACAAACAAAGATATTAAATAGAAATAAAATGGTAAAGAATTAAGACAAAATATTGACAAGATAAAATAAGTAAAAAAGAATGAGAATTGGTCATAAATAAAAGCATGAAAAAATACTCAATAACTAGAAATGTGACAAAAGATTAAATGAAGTAAAAGCATCAAAATTATAATGAATAAATGGATCTAATTGTTTCCTTTAAGGGCTTCCGTAGTCTTGGTACTTGACAAACATTAACAGACGAATGTTTGTTTTTTGTATGAAAACTTGTTGGAAATCTATGATAAAAGTTTTAAAAGTTTCCATGTTTTGTTTCTTTAAGGGGGCGTGGCTTAGAGACAGGACTTCCGGTTGCGTCATCAACAGCAGCAGCTTCAGTCAGAGTAAAAACATGTGAAGACTCAAGTTTATTTCACTTTATTTTACTTTATTTCATCTTTGAATCCTGTGTAACTTCATGATTTAACCGTGAACTGTCGGAGTCTTCGCTGATTGGTCCGTTTCTGTCGCAGGTGTCGGTGTGACGTCAGGTAAACACGTTAATCTGCTCCTTAGATTCTTCACTAAATTCACTGTTTTTACTAAAACATGAAGTTAATGTGAGCGCGAGGAACCTGTCATGATTCAAATCATCACCTGTTTACGGAAATCTCGCGAGGAGACGGTTTGAATTAGAGCGAGATCAGCTGTTAGTGAAAGTACACAAGGGTGAGAACTGCGCATGCGCTGTGTCCAACCTGAGCCTGCACTGTCCCTGTTTACAACATGAGGCTCAAATTATTGGATTATAAATTATAATAATACTGGATTATTATTGTTATTATATAATATAATATAATAAA
>RPOG01003150.1:33815-46315 GCA_008086565.1 Thalassoma bifasciatum | reverse complement strand
GCCCTGAGGTTGGACAGAGAAACAGAGTTTGTGCTTCAATAAAACGTCTCAGTTTGTTTTTTTAATGTTGTAAAAAAATAAAGTCAGAAAAAAAAAACCTGAACTTCTTTTATCAAAGTGCCCGAGTAGTAAAAGCCGTCCGCCTCCTTCCTGGCCAGCACTTTGCATCCTGGGAAAAACTCTGCCTGACTGAGATCGGACGCCAAGCAGGAGGACGCTGGACGCAGATTACCCAGACTGCACCTGGGCTCAGAAAGGACGCCACATATTTATCTGACACAAACCCACGAGCTCCACAACCACAGAGAGGGAGGGCCACTTCAGTTTCCTCTTTTTTTTTTAAGTTTGACAAATTAACACGTTTAATGAAGTGGAAAATTTCTTTTAACTCTAAATTTTCCACTTTATAAACGAGCAGCTCCTTATTTTATTGTTTCTTATATTTTTTGTTTTTTGTTTCTCTGTCGTTGCCCCTAAATTATGGAACGAGTTCCCCCTCCACATCAGACGATCCACCTCACTGTCTGTTTTTAAAACTCGTCTTAAAAAACACTTTTATTCCTCGGCTTTTAACCCACCATGAGACTCGACTCTGTTTTAGTGTTTTATGGTTTGTTTTTGTTTTACTTATTGTTTTTATTGTTCTTAAATTTGTTTTTAGGAACAATGAAACAATGAAGCAATAACACGAGTGTTTATATCTAATTTTTATCTTTGTTTCAATGTTTCTGTCCATGTGAACAGCACTTTGTTTTCAGCTATGGTTGTTTTTAAAGTGCTCTATAAATAAAGTTGAGTTTTAGGGTTTAATTTTCCTTTTTTCTTTAAGTGGCCCTAATACTCTGTTGTACTCCACGAAGGAGAAATTTCAAGGATATTTTCTACACAGTGTTATATAAAAATACTCTTTAAACACAGAAACACACACACACTGAGCGTTTCCATGGAAACAACCTGAGCAGAGGTGACGGCGCCGAGAGACAGGTGAAGGTGGAGGAAGAGAAACAGGAGGAACCACCTGCAGCAAACAGAGGGAGGGCCTGGACACACACACACACACACACACACACACACACACACACACACACACACACACACACACACACACAGAGTCATTAAAAATCAGTTTTTGTGCATTTTGTGTTCAGTTTTCATGAGTCCAGCTTGAAGAATCTGATCGTTTACATTAATTAACACACGTGCAGATGAGGATCAGATTTCACAGAGAAACATATATATATACACATACATATACATACACATACACATACATATACACACACACACATATATATATATATATATATATATATACACATATATATAACGTATTTGACATGAGGAAACACATTTATCATCTTTCTCTGACTTTTTTAAACTTGTTTTCTTCACTAAAGTTCTGAACAGTTTCTCTTTTTTTTGTATATTTTTTAGTTTCTCAGCTCTTATTTAGTGACTCAGGACTGATGACAGTTTGACCTTTGACCCTTGTTCTGAGGATGTTTTCACCTTTTCCAGCACGCCGTTCAGCCCCACCAGGACCAGGTGACAGCGCCCCCCGCTGGTCTGAGTCAGACTCTGCAGGAAGTCCCGGGTCCTGGCGTCCAGCTGAGCGTGTGCGTCCAGCAGGAAGAGCGTGTTCACGGGCCTCCCGGCGCTCAGTGCGGGCAGCGCCATCAGCACGGCCTCCGCGTGGTCGGGGAGCGCCGTGAGGAGCAGGTGGACGGCGTGGAGGGCGGGGTCGGCGAGGGCCGCGCTCAGGGCTCCCAGGAGGTTTCTGCCGGGGCCACAGCTGATGGAGCGAATCCAGGACAGAGACGTGAAGACGGAGCCGGGAGAACAAGGGAGCAAGAGACGGGACCAGCAGGTCAGCTGAGGAGGGAAAACATCATCAGAGACAAACAAAGGTCACAACGCCGCCCTGAGCCAATCAGAAGCTGACCTGAGAGCAGAAGGTGATGATGTTGAAGAGCGAGTCCCGGTGCGATGCCTTGCTCAGGAGCGTGTGGATCAGCAGGCGTTGGACTGATCCCAGAGCTGCTCTCATCTCCTCTGAGCTCTCAACCACAAACGTGACGTTACGACCGCGCTCGCCAACAAACACGGGAACCAGAGACGACTCAGGGGACGCCATCCTGACCGAGGTCATCGATTGGTCGTCTACGATCAAACAGAAATCACTGAGTTTAATCATCATTGATACAACACAACACTTTCTCAGTCAGAGAGTTAAAGATCACAGCTCCTGTTTAAAACTGGAGAAATAAATCTGGAGCTTATTATCATTTTATTACCATTTCTTTCTTTTTAATGTTTATATTTATCCTTTACAGAACTTGGTAACGTTCAGAAAAACTCCATCAGTGGTTCCCAGTCTCTCACAAATGTTTGCAGCCTCAGAAATAAATCTGCTGTGGAGCTTATTACCATTTCTTTTTTTCTTTGTAATGTTTGTATAATAATAATATATAATAATACACTTTATTTTTCAAACGCAGAGTTACAAAGTGCTTTCCAGGCAAAAAAAGCAACAGTGCTCTGAGAAAAACGGTTCAAGTAAAATCAGTCATCAGAGCAGGATCAGCTAAAAATAATGATTAAATATTCACAACTGAAACAACAACAAGGTAAAACACATGTATGAATAAAAGAAAATAAAAGGCCTCAGCTAAAATCAGGGAAGGCTCTCTGATAAACATATGTTTTAAGACGTGAAATGTTATAAAACCCAAGTGAAACAGCTGCTTAGTGATGTCACAGATGCTGATATTAAAACATGAAAACTTTGACATTTATTGCATTTCGAGCTACGTTTGGTAAATTGTTGACAAGTTCTTACATTTTGGGTTTTATAACATTTTTTATGAAATTTTGTGTCATTGTTACAAATTGGGCTCTAACCTTCTTCTAAGACTTTTTAAATATATGAATAAATTTACATTTTTCTATTCTATTCTTAAATCTTCAGTGGACTTTTTCCTCTTGTCTACATATTGGAGGAAACTTTCTGCTGTTGCTTAACCTGCTTTCATTCTTCCATCAGCTCAAACTTTGTTTTATCTCTTTTATTTTATCTTTTCTGTGATTTTCTTTCTCAGACTGATCTGGATCAAACAGGTTTAAAAGTTTCTCTCTTTCCTTCTTGTTGCTCTGTAAATCTAAAGTGGACTCACAAAGTTGGGTCTTTACCTGCTGGTCGGTTCTGTCGGTGTCAGTCAGGTGCAGGTGTTTCCTCTCTGACTGTTGACGCTGGTTTCCATGGAGACCAGTTCGCGAACGGCGCGTGGCGAACTCAGAGCGAGCATGCGCAGTTTATTATTTATTATGAACAGGTGAAGGAGAATAATGTCTCTGTTTACTTCACCAATCAGCTGATCCGTGGGCCGTTACCAAACACTGCCACCTTAGATACGGTTGCTATGACAACCAGCTGCAGGTCACAGAGGAAACTGAGATCCTGTATGACAGTGTTTCTCAACCTGAGGGTCGGGACCCCATGTGGGGTCGCCTGGAATCCAAACAGGGTCCATGCAATATCTTGTAATTGTCTCAACCCTGAGATTGACTGGTGACCAATCCAGGGTGAACCCGCCTCTCACCCAATCACAGCTGGGATAGGCTCCACCCACCACCCTGAATATCAGGATAGACGGTTCAGAAAATGGATGGATTACTAAACAAAATAAATACATAAATAAAAAGACTGATGCCTGTGTTTACAGATGTTTTGCTTGTACTTTCATAGGCTTCCTTGTATTTTCTGATGCTTTATTTGCATTTCAATATGTAACTTAGTATTTCAAGTTGTTCTGCTTGAATTTCGAGATCTGGGTTCATTTACAGACTTTTTTATTCGCATTTCAATATTTTTCTTCTTATTTTGAGATACTTTATTTATATTTCAATATGGTTCCTGGTTGGAGTTTGAGCTGTTATATCTCAGCAGGTCATCGCTCTCTCTGAGTCTCTGTCCTGTAAAACACTGCATTGATCCTCAGTTTTGTGTTATTGAGCCTCAGTTTTGTTATATTAAGTCTCCCTCCTGTAAAACACTGTAAAACACTGCATTGATCCTCAGTTTTGTTATATTAAGTCTCAGTTTAGTTATATTTAGTATCCCTCCTGTAAAACACTGCATTGATCCTCAGTTTAGTTATATTTAGTCTCAGTTTTATTATATTTAGTCTTAGTTTTATTGTATTTAGTCTCAGTTTTATTATATTTAGCCTCAGTTTAGTTATATTAAGTCTCTGTCCTAAAAACACTGCATTGAGCCTCAGTTTTATTATATTTAGTCTCAGTTTTGTGTTATATTTAGTATCCCTCCTGTAAAACACTGCATTGATTATCAGTTTAGTGTTATATTTCGTCTCTGTCCTAAAAACACTGCATTGAGCCTCAGTTTTACTATATTTAGCCTCAGTTTTGTGTTATATTTAGTATCCCTCCTAAAAACACTGCATTGATCCTCAGTTTTGTGTTATTTAGTCTCAGTTTTATTATATTTAGCCTCAGTTTTGTGTTATATTATGTCTCTGTCCTAAAAACACTGCATTGATCCTCAGTTATATTAAATATGTCTCAGTTTTGTGTTATATTTAGTAACCCTCCTGTAAAACACTGCATTGATCCTCAGTTTTATTATATTTAGTCTCAGTTTAGTTATATTTAGTCTCAGTTTTATTGTATTTAGTATCCCTCCTAAAAACACTGCATTGATTATCAGTTTAGTGTTATATTATGTCCCTGTTCTAAAAACACTGCATTGATGATCAGTTTTATTATATTTAGTCTCAGTTTTATTATATTTAGTCTCAGTTTAGTGTTATATTTAGTATCCCTCCTGTAAAACACTGCATTGATTATCAGTTTAGTGTTATATTATGTCTTTTTCCTAAAAACACTGCATTGATTATCAGTTTTGTGTTATATTTAGTCTCAGTTTTATTAAATATGTCTCAGTTTTGTGTTATATTTAGTATCCCTCCTGTAAAACACTGCATTGATCCTCAGTTTTGTGTTATATTTAGTCTCAGTTTTATTAAATATGTCTCAGTTTTGTTATATTTAGTATCCCTCCTGTAAAACACTGCATTGAGCCTCAGTTTTATTGTATTTAGTCTCAGTTTTATTGTATTTAGTCTCAGTTTTGTAAAAACTTATAAAACACTGCATTGATTATTAGTTTTATTTAATTTAGTATCCCTCCTGTAAAACACTGCATTGATCCTCAGTTTTATTAAATATATCTCAGTTTTGTAAAACACTGCATTGATTATCAGTTTTATTAAATAAGTCTCTGTCCTAAAAACACTGCATTGATGATCAGTTTAGTTATATTTAGTCTAAGTTTAGTTATATTTAGTATCCCTCCTGTAAAACACTGCATTGCCCATCTTCCCCTTTTTTCCCACACGACCTTGCTTTAACATGGACGCCGAAACATCGACCCACACATCAGTGTTTATGTCCCCGAAGAGGAGCTGGAACCGCGGCCTGTGACACAGCCAGGCTTCAGTCCCCAGAATCGGACGGTAGTTTAGATAAATTACAGCTCAAATATTCATTTTGGTGCCTTCGTGTCTGATTTTGGGGCAGAAGAAACAAACAATACGAAAACAGACGCGGAATGGCGCCTGTCAGGGGCCCGGGAACCTGAATAACACACTCACAGGCTGCACGCGCAGCGCTGCGGCCAATCAGAGGCGTCACAGTCCGCACTCACAGCGCTGCAACCAATCAGAGCCTTCGACCGCTCACATATAAGCAGACGCCTCTTTGCGTGACACAGCGGCGCCGCCATGTTGGGTGGGTCTCCTCACTCTGGACTAAAAACAGAGAAATTATAAATAAAATAATGTTTTCTTGTTTCTGTTTCCTATTTCTGTTTCATACTGATCAACTATCTCTCCTGGTTTCTGTTCACATGTAAAAGCTCTATTTTTAGTTTGACTTTTCTTATTTATTCATTTATTATTATTATTTATTTTATTTTTATTTATTTATTTAGAATAATGAATAGAATTATCATACATTATTATACATTATTATACATTATTATATTATAGTATATAATATTAGTAGAATAATGAAAATAATTATTATACATTATTATACAAAACCTTTTTATACAGTCTATGGGTAGAGCAATAATATATTTTAGTTGGTCTCACACATTGACTGTATATAGCATTATACAGTTATGCTTATTATTATTATTATTATTATTATTATTGAATTATAAAGTTATATACTCATTATACAGTCTATGGTCTCACCCCCTCCTCAGGTAGAAACATTGACTGTATATAGAATTGTTATACATTACTGTACATTATTATACAACTCATTATACAATAATGAGTAGAATATTAGTAGAATATTAGTATATTATATTATATTATATATAGTATATAATATTAGTAGAATAATGAATAGATTTATTATACATTATTATACATTATTATATTATACATTATTATATTATGGTATATAATATTAGTAGAATAATGAATGGAATTATTGTACATTATTACACATTATTATACATTATACATTATTATATGATACATTATAATATTATAGTATATAATATTGGTAGAAAAATGAATGGAATTATTATACAATGTTATACATTATTATATTATACATTATTATATGATACATTATTACATTATAGTATATAATATTAGTAGAATAATGAATAGAATTATTATACATCATTATACATTATTATATTCAAGTATATAATATTAGTAGAATAATGAACAGAATTATTATACATTATTATACATTATTATACATTATTATACATTATTATATTATAGTATATAATATTGGTAGAAAAATGAATGGAATTATTATACAATGTTATACATTATTATATTATACATTATTATATTAAAGTATATAATATTAGTAGAAAAATGAATGGAATTATTATACATTATTACACATTATTATACAACTCCTTATACAGTCTATGGGTAGAAATGACAGCACTGTAGACCCCCCTAAGATGGCGGCCGCCGTGTGAAGCAGCTTCCTCCTTCTTCTCCGTTCATGTGTGTTCCCGCGCACGGAGGCTCGCGCCGCCTCGCGCACGGAGGCTCGCGCTGTCACTCATGTTCCCGGGCTGCGGCGGCTGCACTGGTGCATGGTGGTCGAACAGGAGGAATTGTTGGAAATTTGTCTGAGGTTAGTAAATAAATGTGTTTTTACCCAGTGTGCATTATTCCACAGCCATTTCTGGGAGCGGAGGGTCAGGCTGCAGCTGGGACCGAGGGGCAGGAGGAGGAATTGTGCCGTATTTACCACTAAAGTGACCCTGGAGCCGGTGTAAAGGCTGATGTGAACATTAATTAGCTCCTGGTTCTTTTTACAAACTGCGCCGCTTTAGCTCACACAGGCTAACGGCTCCAGGATGCTAACGACAGCTCCTGACTGTCACAGACTCCAGACTTCACTCAAACATAACCTCCTTTAACCCGTAATTCCTGTAACCGGACTATCTTTACATCCGTGTTTGGTTTTAATCGCTGAGAAATCGTGACAGCGCTTTTTGTCGTAGTTAGCATCGCTGTTAGCACGTTGCTAACTCCCCCATGTTTCCAGGCGGCTCCTCTGTCCCCGTGTTAGCATTAAACCTCACAGCTGCATCACTCAGCTGTTGTTGTTCTGTCAGTGCAACAAACATTAAAGAAAGACTTAAAGTCACTAAAGATAAAAGCTGTAATCAGACGGTAACAGTTAATGTACATAAAGACACCATGTGGTGGATTTAGGCCCTTATTTCCTCTGAGTCACATTCAGGTCAAGATTTCATAAATAAGTTGGAAACAGACTTCAACAGGTTCATTTTAAGGAGATCACTAATACACCTGGACTCAAGGGGGGGGGCAGTTCCTGTCAGCATGTTGGTGTTCAACTTAATTACTGGGTCAATGAGGTGACGTCCCCTTTTTTTGTGTCTGAGTGCAATATTTCCTTCCATCATGAATTGAGTATTTCATCACATGTATTTCTTTATTCTATGAAACCTGTGTTATTTGAACACATCTTTAAACTATTAAAATATAACATGTTTTTTTGTGTTTTGGTTCCTCAAACCCCCAAAATGTCAGGTGGTGCAACCGTCCTGACAAGTATCCACAGTAATTCAACTCTAAAAATTGAATGTCAGTTATTGTAAATGGAAATTAAAAATACAGTGGCATTATTTTATGCTTCAACCTTTTTAAATAAAACATTCTTTGCAAATAAAAAGAATTTTAAAGCTGTTGAGAAATGTAAAAAACTTTTGTCCCGTAATTTTCACCTTGTCAAATGTCAGGGTGGTGCAACCGTAACATTAGACTTTTATTTTAAAGTGAAGAGAATAAAACAGGAAACAGGAAACTGCATCAGCCAGAGGAGCCCAAATGACATTTGTGACCAAGTGGAAAAGTTTGTAGATTTCTCTGAAATACTGATAAAAAAGGTTTTTTCACTTCATTGGTGACTGGAACAATTTCCATGTCAGGTGGAACAACCAATGTAATAATGTGAAATGTTATTTTAACATCAAATTATTTATCTTATTCACAAATAAAAGAAATGAAACACACAAAATGAAAATGTGTGAGCCACTACAGACACTTGAGAGATACTTGCCAATAATTTCCCACAGAAAAAATAACAGGAACATATAAATATATTTTCATATATTTGGTTGCTCCACCTGACATTTTTGGGTGCTCAAATTAAAAATACTAAAAAATAATGAACCTAAAATCTTTGAAATGTTGGTCAACGACTGAAATCTGTTAGAAAACATAATTCTTCTCTCAGAAATATGTTTTTCTCCATTTTCAAAGAACTTTCAATTCATGATGGAAGGAAATATTGCACTCAGACCCCAAAAAAAGGGACGTTACCTCATTGACCCATTTTCATTTATTTATTGTACATATAGAAAATGAATCAAAATGAGCAATGCATAATAATTTGGTGAAAAAAAAAGACAGAATATAAAAATGTACATAATACAGTCAAATAGTAAAACATCAGTACAGTGTTAATAAAGGAAAGACAGGAGTGAAATGGAAAAGTGAAAGAAGAGAAACATTAAAATATCGACCTGTTCACTCATTTCATTAAAGACTGTATGATTTGTTTCTTAAAAAATTTAAACTAGTATCAACAGGTAATGAAGATAACAACATGAAAAGCTCAATAAAAGTCGATAATTATCAGCACTGACTAAAAGTCTAAAGATCCAAACTTTTAGGATCAAACAACAGAAAATTGCAGTATTTTCACAAATTTTAATGTGTGCAAAAAACAGGAAACATTCGTGTATATTACAGCAATATCTTTAAATAGGAGAATTTTCTGGACCTGTCAGGTGAAAGTGTGTCATATTCAGTTTTATAAATCCATTTGTACCATAAATAAAACACAATTCTTCACTAAACTCAGCCCAAACTCCTCAGGACTGTTAATCAGGAGTGAAGCTCGTTCCTCAGATTCTCCAGGATCAGCTGATCTCACATAAACTGATGAATCTGTTTTTAATCTGGTTACAGTGGCTGAAAATACTGGATTTCTTATTCATGCAGAAAACTAGAGCAGAATTTAGTTTCTGTGTCAGAGTTAGTGTTTCTGTCTGTTTCTATCAGAGATGCACCGATATCACTTTTTATCAAACCAAGAACAAGAACAAACATCTGAGGACAGATCTAAATACGTAAAAACATCACTGCAGCTCTACTGTGACTTTGAAAATATCTTTCTTTCCTCACTCTCTCATTTCAACAAATGAAATAAAGACCATGATGCACCTGCACATGTCACTGACATTTCAACAGTTTTTCTTCATGGGCACCAACGACAAAGCTTCAGTGGTATATGCTGTCATAATAATAATAATAATACATTTTATTTAAGGGCGCCTTTCATGGCACTCAAGGGCACCTTACAAGAATAAAAGTGCATTAAAAGATGACTAAAACAGATATAAAACAAGCAATACAATATAATGCAATATAAAACAATAAATTAAAATACAAAACAGTGTAATGGTGGTGAAAGGTCAGAGGGAGTAGTTTAAACAGATGGGTTTCATAGTACTCAGCGTTTTTGTACAAGTACTTCAAATACAACAGAGTGCCTTTATTGTGATTATACAGTTGTACAACAAAATTTCTAAAGCTTCCTTTTAAAGTTAATAATTAAACAAACCCATGAAATCAAATCAGATATTTGTCACCACCAAAAAAAAGGTCATAGACTCCAGGGGTTCCCAAACTTTTCCACCTGTGACCCCCAGAATAGCAGCATTAGGGACTGGTGACCCCCTGCTGTGGTTCAACACTAATGGACCAATCCAAAAACAGACAAAAACCAACAAAAAACCCAGAGGAAACTTAATTTAACTCATCGGTAGGAAATTTACAGACTAATGTGCACTTTGCTGTGTTCACTGCATCAAACTTCAACAAAGAAATGTGAAAAACAGATAAAACATTTTCTGTTTGCATGATTTTATATTATCTTTAACCCCTATTTTTGCTTTTATTCTCACAATAATGGATAAAATGTGGAATTGTTCATAGTTTTCGATTTTGGGACACATGTCACGACCCCCCAAAGGGTCCAGACCCCCACTTTGGGAACCACTGCTCTAATATTTTGTTGGAGCGCCTTTAGCTTTGATTACATTCTCTGTGTCATTGTTTCTTTAAGCTTCTGCAATGTCACAGATTTATTTCTGTCCAGTGTGTCATTAATGTTTCACCAAGATCTTGCATTGATGATGGTAGAGTCTGACCGCTGCACAAAGTCTTCTCCAGAACATCCCAAAGATTCTCAGTGGGGTTAAGGTCTGGACTCTGCGGAGGCCAATCCATGTGTGAAAATGATGTCTCATGCTCCCTGAACCACTCTTTCACTATTTGAGCCCCATGAATCCTGACATTGTCATCTTGGAATATGCCCGTGTCATCAGGGAAGAAAAAACCCATTGATGGAATAACCTGGTCATTCAGTATATTCAGAGTCAGCTGACCTCATTCTTTGAGCACATACTGTTGCTGAACCTGAGCAACTGCAGCAACTTTAGCTCATAGCTCCGCCCCCACAGGCTCGTACAGTAGGCACTAGGCATGATGGGTGCATCACTTCACCTGCCTCTCTTCTTACCCTGATGCGCCCATCACTCTGGAACAGTATTTTCTGTGTGTGTCTGTAAAGCAGGTCTCTGTTTTGTCCCTGCAGCAGCTTGTGTCTGTATTTTCTGTCTGTGTCTGTAAAGCAGGTCTCTGTTTTGTCCCTGCAGCAGCTTGTGTCAGTATTTGTCTGTGTGTGTCTGTAAAGCAGGTCTCTGTTTTGTCCCTGCAGCAGCTTGTGTCTGTATTTTCTGTGTGTGTCTGTAAAGCAGGTCTGTGTTTCTGTCCCTGCAGCAGCTTGTGTCAGTATTTTCTGTGTGTGTCTGTAAAGCAGGTCTGTGTTTTGTCCCTGCAGCAGCTGAAGCATGCTCTTGGCCCAGATAAACCGGAACTCGCAGGGAATGGCAGAGTTTCATGATGCAGACGGGCAGCCGGTCACTCTCTGTCTGACAGAGGCTGTGACTGTTGCAGGTGAGCTCTGAAACTCTCTCTCACTTCTGTTAGAGCTGCAGAGGAAGTTCAACCATCGTCTTCAAACTTCTGTCTAACTTCGTTCCTCTTCCCTTGAACCTCAGACGGGGATCAGATGGACAGCATGGACACGGTGAGCCTGCAGGCCGTCACGCTGGCTGATGGATCCACGGCGTACATCCAGCACGACTCCAAAGCTGCTTTCTCAGACGGTCAGATCATGGACGGTCAGGTGATCCAGCTGGAGGACGGATCCGCCGCCTACGTGCAGCACGTTTCCATGCCTAAAGCAGGTAAGAGACCACTTCCTGCAGGAACTAACGACCCTTTTCCACTGACCTGTCTCAGCTCTACTCTACTCTCCTCTACTCGGTTTGTGTTGTGTTTCCATTAGCGCGGTACTACGCGTCAGACGCCAGTTTTTAGTACCTACTCTACCCTGGTTCTAAGAGAGTAAAGCTGATACTAAAAGGTGACGTGGACGGACTGCCGGTCACTCATTGGTCAGAGAATGTCGTCTCTGCAGCTTCTGACTCTGAACAAATCACTTACAAGAGGCAAAGGAATAAGTCAGCGACGGGTTTTTAATGACATTTAAACCTGACGGCACAGAACCAGACTGAATGAAGACAAAATACAGCCCTAAAATGCTCCTTCATGATTCCTAAAGAAGTTAAAAGTCCTTTTTAAAGCAAAAAGAAGTTAACAGCAAAGATAGTTGGCTTTAAAGAGTCTTTTAAATTAAATCAAAGTTGGTCGGTGCAGGAGCGATCTGTCTGCCACGAGAGTCTTTAAGCACCAATCAGTCCATTAATCCACAGGGAACCAAAAAGGAAAACCAGTTCAAAGAAGAATGATTGATCAACAACAAATCTATGCTAT
>RPOG01003150.1:8404-29991 GCA_008086565.1 Thalassoma bifasciatum | reverse complement strand
GAGACTGAGATGGCCACTCCAGAACCTTCACTTTATTCTGCTGTAGCCAATGGCAGGTTCCAAATGTTGTCTTTTCACCTGAAATTTTTCACTCTTTAATATCAAGAATAGGACGTCTTCTCTAAAATATCGACTTTTTATCTGAAATTTTTTTTTTTTCCTCAATTTTTTTGTCCTTAATCTCAAATATTGGACTTTTCTCCAGGTTTGACTTTTAATCTAAAACGCTGACTTTTTGCTAATTTTGACTCCTCACGATTTTGAACTCAAAATCTCGTAATCCAACTTCATATCTCAGATTTGACTCAATTATCCCAAATTCAACTTTTTGTCTTAAAATTTTGACTTCACCGTGTCAAAATTTTTCTTTTTAACACAATGTTTTGGAGGTTTTTTAATCTAAAAAATTTTAGATTTTCTTTTTTCTTTTGTTTGTTTCAAAATTTTTACACTTTATCTCAATTTTTTTTCTTTCATCCCAGAAATTTGGATTATTTTCCCCCTCTATTTTGCAAAATTTCAACTTTTATCCAAAAACTTTGACTTGGCCTTGTGAGACTAAGATGGCCACTCCAGAACCTTCCCTTTATTCTGCTGTAGCCAATGGCAGGTCCACTTGTCCTTGTGTTTTGGATCATTGTCATGTGTGAACGTCCAAGTACGTCTCATGTGCAGCTTCTGGGCTGATGAGTGTAAATTTTCCTCCAGTATTTTCTGATAACATGCTGCATTCATCCTTCATTCATCAGTTTGGACCAAGTTTCCTGAGCCTTTGTAGCTCACACATCCCCAAAACATCATCCCCAAAAATGGCCAAAAAAATCGTAAATTTTAGTTGTAATATTGCCAACATTTCATTTATTTCTTTAGTCTAAATTTTGATTCTACTGCTTGCTAATAACTTCCTCAGATCTTTTTAAACTCTTGGTAAAATGCTGAACCCGTCTCCTTTCTCTCTCAGGTTGAAAACATAGAAAACCCTCTGGCGCCGTTCAGCAGAGTAGAAGCAGACAGCGGCGTCCACATGCGGGTACAGCGTCTCTTCAAGACTATAGATTCATGACTGATTTATTCACAGTTTAAAAAGCAGAGTCTGATTTCATCTTTTTATTCTTCTCAGATTGTTTTACAAGGTCAAGATAACCGACAAAGCAGAGGCTCGAATGTAGGCGAGAAGTCTTTCCGCTGTGAATACGAGGGCTGTGGAAAACTCTACACCACCGCACACCACCTCAAGGTCAGACCCAGTGTTCAAAGTGAGTTTTTCCTGCAGCATAATTTTTGTTTTTTCATCCTGACGGTTTTCTGTTTGTGCATCCTGCAGGTACACGAGCGTTCACACACAGGAGACAAACCGTACGTCTGCGACTATCCCGGCTGTGGGAGGAAGTTCGCAACAGGTACGCGTATACTTACACAAAAAAATACATTAACCTGTCCAGAAGTTTTAGAAAATAAAGTCAGATAATGAGGAATTAACTAAGATAACACTTGATTAACAAAGATGAATAAGTTTTGTTATTTTTTGAGAACTTTAATAACCTTGCTGAGTGTGTGTGTGTTTTTAAGGGTATGGACTGAAGAGTCACTCACGCACACACACGGGGGAAAAGCCATACAGGTGTCAGGAGCTGAACTGCTGCAAGTCCTTCAAAACATCTGGAGACCTCCAGAAGCACACCAGGACTCACACAGGTAAAAACTATAAAAACACCAGGACTCACACAGGTAAAAACTATAAAAACACCAGGACTCACACAGGTAAAAACTATAAAAACACCAGGACTCACACAGGTAAAAACTATAAAACACCAGGACTCACAGGTAAAAACTATAAAAACACCAGGACTCACAGGTAAAAACTATAAAACACCAGGACTCACAGGTAAAAACTATAAAAACACCAGGACTCACAGGTAAAAACTATAAAAACACCAGGACTCACAGGTAACAACTATAAAAACACCAGGACTCACAGGTAAAAACTATAAAAACACCAGGACTCACAGGTAAAAACTATAAAACACCAGGACTCACACAGGTAAAAACTATAAAGTACCAACCGGTAACTAGAGGGGCCGGCATTTCATTTCAGCAAATGCTCGATGTTGAAAAGCGAAAAAACATTATGTGCCTGTACCAGAATCAAATATTACAAACCTTGGTGTGGTTTCCATGGCAACATATCTTCTCCATTTGTTTCAGTGGGCCAAAATTGTTCAGAATTTGCAGAATATCTTAAAAAGCACAAAAGTTACAGATAAACCCTCAAGAAGCACAACATCCTTCAACAGTCTTTACATTTTTTTTGAATTGCTGCATTTTTGTTCCGACCATAAGAAACGGGTGGAAGAATAAGTTTAAAACCATGATAATAATAAATTTGAATAACAGTCTGTACAAATAAATATGTATTTGTCATTTGAGCGTCTGCTCGTGTAAATCCATAAACTGTTTTGTTTCCTCTCTGCAGGAGAGAAGCCTTTCAAATGCCCGGTCGAAGGCTGCGGCAGATCGTTTACAACTTCCAACATCCGTAAAGTTCACATCCGAACGCACACCGGAGAGAGACCGTACTACTGCTCCGAGCCCAGCTGTGGGCGCTCGTTCGCCAGCGCCACCAACTACAAGAACCACATGAGGATACACACAGGTGAGGGAGTTATCAGAACTGTTTTAGTCTTTATTCAGTGAGCGGATGATCTGGATGATCTGTCTGAATGAATCTTTGATCATTATCTCCTGATGAAAAACTGATTCTTCTGTTTCTAAGGGGAGAAACCGTACGTCTGCACAGTCCCCGGCTGTGAAAAGCGCTTCACTGAATACTCCAGCCTTTACAAACACCACGTGGTTCACACGCCCTGCAAACCCTACAACTGCAACCACTGCGGGAAAACCTACAAGCAGATCTCAACGCTCGCCATGCACAAACGCACCGCACACAACGACACGGAGCCCATCGAGGAGGAGCAGGAGGCGTACTTCGAGCCCCCAACAGGTCTGCAGCTGTCAGAGAGAGAAACATCCAGAGTTTCTTTAAAGAGAGAATAATAAAAACATCCAGAGTTTCTTTAAAGAGAGAATAATAAAAACATCACGAGTTTCCTGAAAGAGAGAAGAATAAGACATCCAGAGTTTCCTTAAAGAGAGAGAGAAAATGTATAAATATACAGAAGAAAATGAGGACAGTAGCCAGAGTACTGGACTTTGTTTCCTGTACATTATTAAGAAACTTCCTGACTTTAAAGATGTTCTTTAAATCATCCTGACACGCTCTGATCTCTCTGATCCAGACGCCATCGATGACCCTAACGTGAGCTACACGGCCGCCGTGGTGGAAAACGAGGACTCGGGCTCGGAGCAGGTTCCCATCGTGGACAGTACGGACATGGTCGCTCAGCAGCACGTGGCTTTGGTCACACAGGAGGACGGCACGCAGCAACAGGTCAGAATTATTATCAAATAATTCACAAACTCACAGTTTCTGTCTCTCTGCAGCTCCTCTTCAATAAAGGTGACAGGAAACGCTCAAACGAGAAAATTATTCTGCAGAAATGAAGCACAGACGGCGTCAGCTGGAGGTCGTGCTCAATGACAATGTTGTTAAATAGTTTCCAGAGACTGTGAGATGGTTTTTATTAACTCCACCAGGATCTAAAAAGTCTTAAAAAGAATGATGATCGTCCTCTGGTCACATCTCTGAGTCTTTGATGATAAATCTCCACGTTGTGATCGCTCAGCCTGACGCAGCAGAACTACATCTTTTTTTAAAAATGATGTTTTCAAACATCAAGACCTGTGACACCGTGGAGCTGAGTTAAACCAGGAGTTAAAAGTTAAGGAAGAGTTAAAGTGTAAAGAGGAGTTAAAGTGTAAAGAAGAGTTAAAGTGTAAAGAGGAGTTAAAGTTTAAAGAAGAGTTAAAGTGTAAAGAGTTAAAGTGTAAAGAGTTAGTGTTTAAAGAAGAGTTAAAGTGTTAAGAGTTAAAGTGTAAAGAGTTAAAGTTTAAAGAGTTAGTGTTTAAAGAAGAGTTAAAGTGTCAAGAGTTAAAGTGTTAAGATTTAAAGTGTAAAGAGTTAAAGTGTTAAGATTTAAAGTGTAAAGAGTTAAAGTGTAAAGAGTTAAAGTGTAAAGAGTTAAAGTGTAAAGAGTTAAAGTGTTAAGAGTTAAAGTGTAAAGAGTTAAAGTGTAAAGAGTTAGTGTTTAAAGAAGAGTTAAAGTGTCAAGAGTTAAAGTGTTAAGATTTAAAGTGTAAAGAGTTAAAGTGTAAAGAGTTAAAGTGTAAAGATTTAAAGTGTAAAGAGTTAAAGTGTAAAGAGTTGAAGTGTTAAGAGTTAAAGTGTAAAGAGTTAAAGTGGTAAGAGTTAAAGTGTAAAGAGTTAAAGTGGTAAGAGTTAAAGTGTAAAGAAGAGTTAAAGTGTAAAGAGTTAAAGTGTAAGGAGTTACTGTCGTCACTAAAGTGACTGTGGTTCTTCTCTCCGTCAGGTCAGCATCTCTGAAGCAGACCTTCAGGCCATGGGCGGCACCATCACCATGGTAACCCAAGAAGGCACAACCATCACAATCCCAGCCCATGAACTCACAACGCAAGGCGCTCACTCCGTTACCATGGTGACCACGGACGGCTCCGACGAACAGGTGAACACCTGAGTTTGTTTCTGTATATGTCTGTATTTGGCTGAAATGTGTCAGAGTAACAGAGACAGATCAACACACACACACACACACACACACACACACACACACACACACACACACACACACACTCTCCAAACCTTAAAATAACCACAGGATAAATCTGCAACGTGAGGGAAAATGATTGTTGTGAATCTTCTCGTCCTGCTTGACTCTGGTCTCTGTCTCCCTCAGGTGGCCATCATGGCGCCTGACATGGCGTCCTTCCACACGGTGGAGGAGGCGGCGGCGTACGGCCAAGAGCAGGAGGAGATTCACCCCGTCACGTTACTGGCAACGTCTAACGGCACTCACATCGCTGTGCAGGTGGGTCAAACCTGACCTTCTGATCTGAGGAAACCTCTGACTCTTTTTTCTGACGTTTAAACTTTAAAGTCTCTTCTACAGAAGCTCAAATCTGACAGTTAGAAAAATAAAAAATGAAAAACTCCAGATTTTCTTAACCATATAAAGTCAAAATTTTGACACAACAAAGTGAAATTTAATAAAAAATGTTCTGCTTTTCATCTCAAAGTTTTCACTCTGAATAATTTTGACTTTGTTTCTCATAAGTTTGACATTTTTCCACAGTTCTGACATTTTTGATCACAATTTCCGCTTTCAACCTCATAATTCTGACTTTATTTCTTATGAGTTTGACTTTTTATTCCCATATTCTGACTTTCTTTCTCACAGTTTCAACTTAAACATTTGTGACATTATTTCCTCACAATTCTGACTTTTAATCTCAAGAAAAAAAATCAACAAAGCCAATTCTTCATTTCTGCATTTCTCTTAACTGTACAGTATAATTTTGATTTGAGCTTTTTTTTCCTCCCTAAAGCCTTAAAGTTTGGGAAAATCTTATAATGCAGTTATAATTTGATTTGAAGGTGTTTGTTTCTGGTGTTTAACCACTAATCTTGTTTAAAATGAATGTCTCAAACATTTTTTATCTAATGTAGAGTGAACACAGGCTGGTTTGTGTTGGTTTTTACAGAGATGTTTAATATTTAGTGGTTTCTTTGATCACTCAGGCTCCATAAGAGAAGTTTTATCTCAGAGTGAATGGAATTAATTAATTTAATGTTTGACTGGGTTCGTTCCTGAAACTCTGAGTTTGTCCTGAAAGTGTTTGTGTGATACTGAGCAGAGTTTCAGTCCTGGGGGCATTAACTTTAACCCCCCCCAGGTCCCGCCCTGCAGAGCTGTGAGCACAAAGGCCTGATGGGAAACCCCGGGTGGGAGGGGCTGAGCTGTGGGGGGGTCTGTGCTCTCCTGCTGCTGCATGTGAACAGGATCAATCAGGACAAACAAAGAGAGAAACTGTTGCAGGATGAATCTGTGTTTGCAGGTTCCTAAAGACCACCAGGAGTTTTTACTGCACGCAGAGGTCACGGTTAAATCTGAGACACCAGCATCAAAACAATCAGACAAACAATGAAAAACGTCATCAGGAACCAGGGCTGAACCACTTTAGAAAAAGATCTAACTGTGATTTTTCTGGCAGATACAGTGATTTAAATTCAATTCACCATTTTCTTTAAATCAAACTTTAGTGAAATTTTCACAATTTACAGTAACATTTACAAACTTGACAGAAAATTACATCAAACCATTGAAACATCAAAAGCTTTTACTCTAATGTGAGGATGAAAATAAAAACTGAAGGTAAGAATTGTGTCAGACTTTTAAATAAAAAGTCAATATTTTAATATAAAAAGTGAAAATTTTGAGAAATAAAGACAAAATTCTGAGACAAAAAAGTCAAGATTCTGAGATGAAACTTCTTATGTTTAAGATTATTTTAAAATTTAAGGTCAAAATTTCAAGATGACAAAAGTCTAAAAAAAAAGTAAATTTTGGAATAAAGGCAGTTTTTGTAATAAAAAGCTGAAATTTGGATAAAAGTCAAAATTTTAAGATCTAAGTCGAAATTATGAGAAATAAATACAGAGGCTAAAAATAAAAAGCTCATTTTTCAATAAGTTGTCAAATTTTGACTCTTCTCAAAACCTCACACCCATTCCTGCTTTTTCTGAACTGGACTTTTTAAATTTTATTTTTAGTTATAAAAACTGAAGAACAGAAAGAGCTATCTTTGACTCTTAACTTTTAAAAATGATGTAGAGCAAAATGTTCTTAATTGTGTCAAGTTAAATAAAATAAAATTAACAACAATCTCAAAGAAAAAAGTATTTTTCCAACAGTCTCACACTCAAAGACAGGTGTGTGTGAAACAGCTGATATAACAGATCCTGGGTCAGTCAGGAGCAGGAGAAAATGATAAATTGTTCAGCTTTAGCTCAGGTCGTGTTAAACTGGGGTTAAAAAGGTGAAGTTCTGCTGCAGCAGAGGAGGATAAACCTCTGTTTCTCTGTGATGGTTTATTTAAACTCCTCAGACTTTAACCCCTGGGGTGCGAGCAGATCTCATGACCAACAGTGATTTATTCAGTAAAGAGTTTCCTTTCACCCCCTGCTCTCTGAGTGTCATGTTAATGACGTTTCTAACTCAGTCTTTCTGCCGTTTGTCATCATGTGACGCTGGTTCAGTCACACTCAGAGCTGCTGTTGTTTCCTAAAGAGCTGGAACAGTAAACACATCAGTGTTGGCAGATTAACACAGTTCACACGTGTCAAGTTTCTGCAGCTCAGACCCTAAAACTTTTTTAAAGACTTTGACTCTGAGCCAAACAAAAACTACCCACATCATATTTGGTGGTATCACAACATTACACCCGTTTTAGTTAAAACACCTGTATTTATGACTTTTGATCATTTGATTTACAACTGTTCAATTCTCACGTTGACTTTTTATCCACACTTGTGGAATTTATCTCTTTAATTTTGACTTTTTAAACCCCAATACTTTAAATTTTCACCCTTAATTTTGTATTTCTGTCTCTTTAATTTGACATCCTGCCCATGCTTTTGACTTTATCTCCTCAATTTGACTTTTTCTTACCATTTACTAACTTTTAATCTTCTTATATAGAGTTTTTATGGTTTAATTTACAATTTTCTAGTTAAATATATTGTCTTTAAATCAATACTTGTGGCTTTGCAGCTCCTATTTTTGACTTTTTTTTTCGTTTTAATCTCATTTCAAATTTGTATCTACTTAATTTGAATTTTTAACCCATAATTGTGAATTTTTAAATGCTTAAAGTTGATGTTCTGTCCATACTTTTGACTTTTTCCTCCAGATTTAGACTTTTTCTTACCATTTACTAACTTTTAATCTTCTTAATCAGAGTGTTTATAGTTTAATTTACAATTTTCTAATTAAATATTTTGTCTTTAAATCAATACTCCTGGCTTTGCAGCTCCCATTTTTGACTTAAAAAAAAAAAATCTAGTTTCAAATTTTTATCTCCTTAATTTGAATTTTTAACCCATAATTGTGAATTTTTAACCCTTAAAGTTGATGTTCTGTCCATACTTTTGACTTTTTTATCTCCTCAATTTGACTTTTTCGTTACTTCTTTTGACTTTTTATCTTTCAATTTTAAATTGTTATCTCTTATTTTGGCTTCAGATCCCTACTTGTGACCTTTTATCTCCTGATTATGACTTTTTTTAAACTCTGTTTGGAATTTTTAAACCACAATTATATCTTCTTGTCTCTTTATTTTCACATTCATTCCATATTTAGACTTTATTCTGAACATAAAACAACAACAAATAACCAAACTCCATTTACAAAGACGGTGAAAAGTTTGTGTATTATACCTTTTAGTTCTAACTTATCCCAAACAGTGAGGGGATTAAAAAAAACATCCCAGTGACTAAAGCTTGAGTCTCAGGAGGTTTAACAGAGTTTATCAGTCTGTGGATCTGAATAATCCAGGCTGTTCTTCAGTCAGAGCTGCTGTTGTTTCCTAAAGAGGTGGAAGAGTAAATACATTAGATCAGTTTGTGGATCAGTGTTTGGTTAATAATGTGTTTTTGTGTTTCTGTTGTGCAGCTGAGTGACCAGCCGTCTCTGGAGGAAGCCATCAGAATAGCATCAAGAATACAACAAGGAGAGTCACCGGGTCTGGATGATTGATGGACTCACTCTGGATCTAATCCACCTCCACTGGACTTTATCAATGACAGGAGAAATCACGAGTCTTCCTTCATCTTTTTCTTTTTTTTTTTTCCAACAAAGACGACAAAAGTTAGCTTTTACGTGTACATAGGATTTTGATAACTGGAGCTCCGCTATGCTATTTTATCCCTCGACCAAAGAGCTGGAAGAGGAGAAAAATGCTTTCTAATGTTTATGGTGCACAGTGCACAGTGCAGTGTACAGCTAATGCTATTTCTAATAAAAAAAGAAACTGTGTGACTAACTCAGAGTTTGCTTTACTTTGACTTGAAGAAATAAAAATGTGACAAAATTATGGGAAAACGAGCAAAAATTTAGACTTTAAGCTCAAGGTTCAAATTCTCCAACCTCCAACTGGATTCCCTCTCATTTATTTCCACATTTTGCAATAAATTACTTAAAAAATTATTTGTTTTAAGAAATCGAGCGTAAACATGCAGGTATGGATGAGTATAATCAGCTTTCAAGGATTCAAGGAGTTTATTTGACATTCAGCACATGTAAAACATGGATGGAACGAAATGAGGTTACCCTGGTCCCAGAGCAAGCACAATTTTAAGAAATGAGAATAAATAAATATATACAAATATACAATAAAAGAGAATAAAAGAAGAACACAATCAACTAGCCTTTGTAACAAATAGACAGAATAAAATAATAAACTGCAAAAATTGCAGTGTGCCTTTGTCGGGGGGGCACTAAAGGGGAAAACCAGAATTATAAACTTAACACTTTAAACTGGATGATTTGATCTGTAAACATATTTTCCTCTGTGAATTATTTTTTTCTGCTTGAGTGCCCATTTTTTCCTCCTTAAGGTCCTTAGTGAGACTTAAACCTGATAATGCAGTTATAGTTTGATTTTGAGGTGGTTTGTTTTGGTGTTAAATCTTTAATCTTATTTAAATGAATGTCTCAAACATTATTTATCTTGTGTGTATGAACAGAGTCTTTTTAATGATCAGTTTTTAAAGAGATTTCAATGTTTCATGTTTACTTTGATCACTCAGGCTCCATAATGGACGCTTTGTCTTAGAGTTAGTGTGATTGATTCAATAATTAATGTGATTAATTGATGTTTGACCGCGATGACGTCAGAGGCACGCGTTCGCGCCAGTTTGTTGGTATGCCACCAGTGACGTCACTCGTAAGCTCCGCCCTTCTTTCAAAATCGAGGACACTCTCTGATTGGCTGCCGAGGACGCGCTCTGATTGGCTGCGGTGGGACATGTGACCAACGGTCGCGGGAAGTCCTTCGCCACGCGCGTGATCGTCGCAGTTAATTTGTGACTCATTCAAACTTTTCATCAACATCAGGTTTGTTTTCAGGAATAAAGTCGAGATTTTCTGCTCCGGAACAATCACGGACACAGTCACGGACCGTGGAGCTCGACAGAAGCGAAGTTTGGAGTTTGTTTTGTGTTGTTTTTCTGGACTTTTGGAGCTGTGGTGTGAACAGCGCTGGATGGGCGTGTAACAGGCCGAACACACGTTAGTGCTCCGGAGCTTTAACTCTTCAGTTTTAGGCTCTTTTTAAAAAATACCTTTAATTTAAGGTAAACTACAGCTTTATTATCGGGGGAAACAGCTTTCACAGCGCTGAGGAGCTGATCCGCGTGTTTTCCGTCGAAGAAGCCGGAGTTTCTCCTGAAAATGTCCAGCTACAGCCGCGGATCCCCGAAGATCCGGCAGAAGCTCCGCTTCACCGGCAGCGACGGGGAGGACGAGCCCGTCGAGGACGCGAACAGCAGCACCGGGGGCGAGTCCGGCTTCACGGAGCTGGACTCCCCCATGCCAGGGCGCAGGGAGCCCGGGGGCAAGAGGCTGGAGGACGGCAGCAGCCCCCTGAACCAGACCAGCGGGGACGACGACGTGGAGCTGTGGGACGAGGAGAGCTTCGGCTCCCCGGCTCATCTGCGCTCCCCGGGCTTCAACTGCTCCCCGTCCCCCAAGAAGATGTCCCGGCTCTACGGGGGCTCACCTGACCGCTCCTACACCCAGGACGACGGGGAGGGATCCAGCTCCCCGATCCCCGACTGTCCCGACACACCTCCGCACAAAACCTTCAGGAACCTGCGGCTCTTCGACACCCCGCACACCCCCAAGGTAAGGCTCCAATCCGGGGTTTATTTCATGGTCTAACGCCCCCAAAGTCAGGCTCCAATCCGGGGTTTATTCCGGGGTTAACACCCCTAAAGTCAGGCTCCAATCCGGGGTTTATTTCAGGGTTTAACACCCCCAGGGTAAGGCTCTAATCCAGGGTTAGATTCAGGGTTTAACACCCCCAAAGTCAGGCTCTAATCCAGGGTTTATTTCAGGGTTTAACACCCCCAAGGTAAGGCTCCAATCCGGGGTTTATTTCATGGTCTAACGCCCCCAAAGTCAGGCTCCAATCCGGGGTTTATTCCGGGGTTAACACCCCTAAAGTCAGGCTCCAATCCGGGGTTTATTTCAGGGTTTAACACCCCCAGGGTAAGGCTCTAATCCAGGGTTAGATTCAGGGTTTAACACCCCTAAAGTCAGGCTCCAATCCGGGGTTTATTTCAGGGTTCAACACCCCCAAGGTAAGGCTCCAATCCGGGGTTTATTTCAGGGTTCAACACCCCCAAGGTAAGGCTCCAATCCGGGGTTTATTCCAGGGTTTAACACCCCCAAGGTAAGGCTCCAATCCGGGGTTTATTTCAGGGTTCAACACCCCCAAGGTAAGGCTCCAATCCGGGGTTTATTCCAGGGTTTAACACCCCCAAAGTCAGGCTCCAATCCGGGGTTTAGATGCAGTTTTAAAACTTTAACTAGAACTCTAACATAGAGCTTATGTTAGGATTTATTTTCTATAAAATGACTCTAAAAATCAGCTCTAACCTGATCGAAACTCGTGAAAATCCCCAGTTTCGTTTTTGTTTTCACCCAAACAAACTGGATCTTGTGTTAGAGCTGTAATTATGGAAGTAACCACTGTCAGGTAAAAACAAAAAGTTAAAATGAAACTTTTTTTTTGTCTGTATTCAGATTTGAGATATTAAGTCAAAAGTATGACAGGAAAAAGTCAAATTTTAAGACAGTTAAGTTAAAGTTTTGTGATGGTCGTGTCAAAATTATGAGGAAAAGTCGAAATTTCAAGATAAAAAGTAGAAACAATTCCTTCAAAGACAAAAATTGAATCAGACGAGTGTAAACTGTGGTAAAAGTCGAGATTTTAAGTCAAAATAGTCAAGAATAGTAAAGTAGGAAAGTAGAAATGATGCCACTAAAGACAAAATAATGAACAACATGTTTAAAATGAAGAAGAAGAAAGTCAATGTTTTGGATAAAAAGCAAAAATCAAGCTAAATAATATTGTTAAAGTCAAAAATATGTGTAAAAGTCATAAACTTGAGATTAAATTAGAATTTCTAACATAAAAAGTCAAACTTTTAACAGTTTAGATTCTGAGCTGAAAAGTTTGCATGTGGACTTTTTAAATTCATAATTTTGACTTAAATAATAATTAATAATGATAAAAGAGTAATCTCAGCAAAGTCAGATTTTAATGTTGTTAGGTGATAATGTGCTTCTAAAGAGACTGAACCCTAACGGGCAAAAATGAACTAAAACCAGGTCAGATTCATGCAAAAGCTGCAGAAATCAGAGTGAAATTCACTAAAAATGGTCAAATAAACCAAAATAAATGTAATATTTGAACGAAAACCAACTTTTCTGTCTCTGGAATCACAGATTTGCTTGTTTCTACAAAGAAAATCAGCAGCAAAGTGATTATCAGTTTAGGCTTTAATGTGTGAGGAGTTTAATGTTTGTGCATGTTCTGTTTGTTTCTGTGCATTTGCAGAAACTGTGGATTTAAACCATCAAACACTGATGTTCACATGGAAAACAGAGAAATCCCTCAAACATGAGCCGTGCATGGACACTTTTTCAGATTTGGTGAAAACAGAACTTTAGTTATTCTGACAGAAAAGTTGTTGTCGTTTGCTTTAAAAAACAGATTTTTTTGCTTCTTCTTGAAACATGAAACCAATCAGAAAGTTTCTCTGTCCCAGAACGGTTGAGTGTAAACGTTGTTTCTGTTCAGTCTGATCCAGAGTAAAGAAACAAAACCTCCAGTTTTTCTGACCATGCAAACTTTTCTTTCCAAAGGTTTTAATGTGAAATGTTTCATTTAAACAAACTGCTGCTGTTTGTTGTCCTGGTGTGACGGTGTCAGGTTGGAGAGGAACAAAGATCCTTCAGTGTTACATAAAAACTAACGGGGTCAGGTTTGAATTCAAGGGAAAACTTCAGCAGCGTCAGTTAAACACAGTGACCCACTTTAGGACGACTCTGCTGTTATATAACTTTCTCTGAGTGAGTCAGCAGCTCAACCTCAGGACGCGTCTTTAAAGAGCATATTACAGGTTAAACACAACTTTGACTAAAATCATAGGAAAGATGCTTAAAAACAATGTTCTGTAGGAATTTTTGACATTAGTGAACCACAGAGTTTGCTGGAGACGTTTTAGTTCACTTTTTTTAACTTCCACATTAAAAACCAGCATCGGGCTGTTACGTCATCCAGGGGAGAAACTGCTGAAAACTCCTCAGTTTAACGTGAACATGGATCAGACTGAAACTGCTGTTAATGAAAAGGAGAAAATCTGCATTCCTATACATATGAGGCTCCTCAGGATCAAAATGATGAGACTTTTAGACAAAATGAAGAGCAGGAACAGGGCAGGATTAGGAGGAATTATGGGTAAAGGAGAGCAGGGAGCTGAGGAGTGAGGAGGACCAGAGGAGAAGAGAGCGAGTCCTGGTGAGTGACGGCGTTAGCTACAGACATGGAGCCTGATGCTGTTCACATCAGAGTATTTAAAGTTTGAACTCAAACAGGAACTTAAAAAGTCTGTAGTGAGTTTGGTGCTGATTAAGATCAGTCTGTGAGAAGAGTAAAACTTGTAAAAACGCCAAATCTGAACCACGGTTTTCTGTGAGTGTGAGAAAAGAGACGCAGCACGATTATGAGATAAAAAGTGAAGTTTATGAGGTAAAAGTCAAACTGATGAGAAAGTTTCTGCTTCACTATGAAATTAATAATAATCCACTCAAAGTCTTAAATCTTTGTTTTTGTTTTCCAGAGTTTGTTGTCCAGAGCGAGGGGCTCGGGCCCCGGCTCCTCCAGGAGGGTGGCGCTCTTTAAGAACGTGGAGGCTGCAGGACGCTCGCTCACCGACAGCGGCCGCAGGCAGCAGACGCCGCTGGTCAACTTTAACCCTTTCACGCCCGACTCTCTGCTCATCCAATCAGCAACGCAGCAGAGGAACAACAGGAAGAGGGCGCACTGGAACGAGTACGTAAACACACACCTGTAAATCACACACACACCTTTAAATCACACACACACCTTTAAATCACACACACACCTTTAAATCTGCTGCTTTAAATCAGGTCTCACCTGCAGAAGGGCGCCCCCTGCTGGATTCAACACTAACAACACGTCTGTTCATGTTTCAGCTCCTGTGGCGAGGACATGGAGGCCAGCGACGGCGAGGGAGAGGAGGAGGTGCTTCCACCTTCGAAGGTAACAACCGAGGCCAAACCATCTGTGGAAATAATCTCATTAACGTCATGTTTACGTTGAAACTTTGATTATTTTTAGGTTTCCGTCTCGAGTTTGTTCCTGAACTTCTTCTCCTGTTTCCTCAGAGAGTCACCATGATGGAAAACAACATGATGTCTCGTTACGTCTCCGAGTTTCTGGAGCTGGAGAAAATCGGCTGCGGCGAGTTCGGCGCCGTTTTCAAGTGCGTGAAAAGACTGGACGGCTGCATCTACGCCATCAAGAGGTCGAAGAAACCGCTGGCAGGTTCAGTGGACGAGTAAGTTCAGAGAGAAAAAGATCTTGAGAGGAAACCGATTCTTTCAGCTGGAATGAGAAACTCTGCTTTTTAAGACGAGATTTTTACTGAAATAAAAGCAAACGCTCAGAGCCAAGGAATAAAAAGTGTTCAATTCTCAAACCACAGTCAAATTTTGAAAGTTTTTAGAAAATCAAACACATTTTTATAGAAATATTATAAATATTAAATCTTCTTCTTCACCACATTGTGTAGAATCATGAACTGAAAGTGGTTCTGATGAAATATTATAAATATTAAATGCTTTTTCATTTTAGTCATGAAGAAAAAACAGATAATGAAGTCAAACACTTAGAAGAAAAGTCAAAATTAGAGATAAAAGGACAAAATTTTGGAAATAAAAGTCAAAATTTTAAGGTCATGCAGTCAAAAATATGAGGGAAAGTCAAAAGTGTTAAGATATAAGGTTGAGATTTTAGATAAGTGGAAATTTTAAGAAAAAAATAAAATGTTTTAGCTGAGCCTCTTCGTCTCAATATTCTAACCTTCTTACCTCAAAATTTCATCATTATTTGCTCAATATTTTGATTTTTTTTTCCTCAAAGCTTTGACTTATTATGGGCAAAAAAACCTCAACAAAGATTTTTTATTCGTATTTTTTTAATTGGTGTTTTTTTATCTGCGTCTGTTTTTAATGAACCTCCTCGTTCGTCTGTTTTTAATTACCCTCCTCGTTCTCGTTCTCGTCTCTTCCTGTGCAGACAGAACGCCCTGCGGGAGGTCTACGCCCACGCCGTGCTGGGCCAACACCCCCACGTGGTGCGTTACTACTCGGCCTGGGCGGAGGACGACCACATGCTGATCCAGAACGAGTACTGTAACGGCGGCACGCTGTCCGACGTCATCGCAGAGAACTACCGGCGCCTGAGCTACCTGACGGAGCTGGAGCTGAAGGATCTGCTGCTGCAGGTCACACGGGGGCTGAAGTACATCCACTCCACCGCGCTGGTGCACATGGACATCAAACCCAGTCAGTAACACACACACACAGGAAACACACACAGAGGAAACACACACACACAGAGGAAACACACACACACTCAGGAAACACACACACAGAGGAAACACACACACACTCAGGAAACACACACACACAGGAAACACACACACACAGGAACCTCTTCAGTGACTCTGACCAATCACTCTGCTCCCCTCAGGTAACATCTTCATCTCCAGGAAAACGGTGTCGAGCTGCGACGAGTGCGACGAGGACGAAGGTCTGACCACCAGTGTGGTCTATAAGATCGGTGAGACGCCCTTTTCTCTTCTTCTTTTCCTCTGAATCAAACTCTCAGACTGTTTTACAAACAGACGACAGTTTTTGTTTTTTTAGTTTCTCTACTTTCCTGTCACCTGGAATCCAACGTCTCTGACTGTTCTGTTTTTATAGAATAAAGAATAAAGAAAACTAACCAGGGAAACATTTCATCATTTCAGTCATTAATAAACAAAGAGATTAACACATGAAGCTTTTTATATTAATCAGTGAAGAAGAAACAGGAGCGCAACAGTTAGAGAAGTTAGAAATAATCTCTTTTTAGAAAAATAGATGTGAAGAGAGCAGTAATTATGTTTGAGTAATTGTTTCTTTCTGAGTGGTTTTGTTTTCTTTCATTATCTTCAACAGTTTAGGGAACATTGTAAATCCATTAAAAATAGCAACAAATGTGTAAAAGCTTAGAAGTTTATTACAGCAGTGTTTGATTTTTAATCTTACACCAAAAGTTCTGGTGTAATATAATAAATCTGGAACAGACAGAAATTTTCCTGCATCAGTAAAAACATTTAGTAAATTTTTAGTTTCCTACAGAAACTGTTGTTTCTGACATTTTCTGAGGAAACTGTTTCTATAAGCTGGATTTGTTCTGGGCCTCATGTTTTTAACTCCTCCCCCTCCTGTTCCTCTCCAGGTGACCTGGGTCATGTGACACGTGTAAACAACCCTCAGGTGGAGGAGGGCGACAGCAGATACCTCGCCAACGAAGTCTTACAGGAGGTTTGTCCTCAACTTTTTATCAAACTGGTGTTTTA
This sequence comes from Thalassoma bifasciatum, assembly GCA_008086565.1. Taxonomy (NCBI): domain Eukaryota; kingdom Metazoa; phylum Chordata; class Actinopteri; order Labriformes; family Labridae; genus Thalassoma; species Thalassoma bifasciatum. Next base: position 13,298 of record RPOG01003150.1, on the reverse strand, counting down.
TTCTGCCTCAGAGCGAAGTGTACAGGTGTTAACGTTTCTCCTCGGTGTTTTTCTGCAGGATTACAGGAACCTGACCAAAGCTGACATCTTCGCTCTGGCTCTGACCGTGGTCAGCGCCTCGGGGGCGGAGCCTCTTCCCACCAACGGAGACAAATGGCACGAGATCAGACAGGGAAGACTCCCTGCTGTTCCTCAAGTGCTGTCACAAGATTTCCTCAGTCTGCTCAAGGTGAGAGAGAGAGAGAGAGAGAGAGAGAGAGAGAGAAAGCACCTGGTGATCTCTGTTTCTGCTCATTTATCTTTATTTCAAACACAAATCCACAACAAGTCACTTCTCCTCACACTCACTGAAATATTTACATCCTGTTCACGTCTGAAACTGAATGAATAATCATTTCTTCAGTTTGGAAGTTTTGAATCATTTGAGTAAATTTTTACACGACCTGATAAGAAATAACCAAATTTAAGAAAGAAGATAAAAACCACTGAGGAAGAAAAATAAAGGTCGAGCATTTTTAAAAATATATTTGATTCCAAAGTCAGAACTTTGACTTTAGTCTCAAAGTTCTGACTTTTTTTCTGAGGTTAAGAAAACGAACCAATTACTTTTTATATGGACTGATATGTAAACGCTGGTATCTTGATGCTTTTTTCAGTCACATGACTCAGCTTCAGTCTCATCAGAGTCAAATCTTTTCTAAAAACCAGAGAAGGTGAAGTTTCTCTGATTTCATGATTGGTGTTTGACGTCGTCCTGTAACGATCAGTTCGTCTGACGTCTTTTATCGTTTCTCCTCCTCCTCCAGCTCATGATCCACCCCGACCCCGGCCGACGACCTTCCACCTCTGACCTCATCAAACACCCCGTGCTGCTCACCGCCGCCAGGATGAGCGCCGACCAGCTGAGGGTGGAGCTCAACGCCGAGAAGTTCAAGAACGCGCTGCTGCAGAAGTAAGAAGTCTTTTTTGTTTTAAACACCTGAGATAAAACTTGTTCCTGGTCAAATAAAGACACAAAAAGATGTTTTTAGTTTAAAGTCAGACACAAACCTGGCTCAGGTTTCAGTTTCTGCAGCATCATCACTGACTGACTCACCTTTACCTGTGCGTCCTCCTCAGGGAGCTGAAGAAAGCTCAGCAGGCTCGAGCCGCCGCCGAGGAGAAAGTTCTATCCAACGACCGAGTCCTGACCCGCTCCACGCTCCAGTCCAACCCCAGAACCTCCAGACTCATCGGCAAGAAGATGAACCGCTCGGTCAGCCTCACCATCTACTGAGGAGGAGAAACAGGAGGTTCACGGACCTTTTCACGGACAGGAGGAGAAACAGGAGGTTCACGGACCTTTTTACGGACAGGAGGAGAAACAGGAGGTTCACGGACCTTTTTACGGACAGGAGGAGAAACGGGAGGTTCACGGACCTTTTTACGGACAGGAGGAGAAACAGGAGGTTGGTGGCCCTTAAAGAGGACGCTCCCCTGGAGGCGTTGGGCCCTGGAGCCCAGAGGAACCTGAACCCACAGACTGTCAGAGACTTTGATAAAGTTAAAAAAAACGAAGGTAGATGTTTTACCTTTCTGATCTCGCCCCTTCAGCTGGAACAGGCTCCGCCTCCGTCTCTGTCCTCGCACTTCCCTCGCTCAGACGCCGCAGCGAAGCTCTCTGCGGCGATGAATGTACTCGCCGCACCTTACTGCCTGAGGGCGGGTACGGAGGCTCTGAAGGCGCCGTGAAGGAGCACTTTGAGAAAATAAAAACTGCTGCTATTGATGTTTGTGTGGATCAGGGCTCGGCCTCGCTCGCTCGCCGCCGGAAGCTCATTGGCTCTTACTGTTGTCACGCCGCTGAGAGAAACTGGATCATGTAGAAATCATCCAGTGGATTCTGCTCTTCGTGGTCGTCTTCGTGGTCGTCTTCGTGGTCGTCTTCATGGTCGTCTTCGTGGTCGTCTTCATGGTCGTCTTTATGGTCGTCTCCGTGGTCGTCCTCATCGTTATCACGTCAGCGCCGGAGCGTGGAGCTCCTCTGTGGCGGCGTGGAGCGTCGTTGACCCTGTGACTGTAGCATTAGAACAATCACTGTTTCTGGATCCTCACGTTCTCATTTTTCAGACCAAACTTTTCTTCACAGACTTTAGAGAAAATCACTTTGTTCTTTAACCTCTAACTCATCGTCTGTTCTTTCTGTAAATGTTCTTTTAATAAACTCACTTTCCAAACTCTGTGTCAACAAACTCTTTAAATCAGACCAAACTCTTTTTAAAACACGCAGCGTTTGATACGATGAAAATAAACACCAGCGTTTAAATACTGTTCAGAAATATTTCTTTTTGGTTGTTTCTGAAAAAAGTGTCATTTTTACAGAACTATGAAATAAAAAACAGAAGTTTCTACGACAGGATCAAGACTTTCTCATGATTTAATATTTAACATTCACTTCACTGTCCTGTATATTTTTAGCTTTATGTGCCCTCAAATCTACGGAGCCCCTAAAGGGACAAGAAAAGGTAAAAAAATAATAATAATTTCACGTGTGCACTTGAAACTTTTACGTGCTCACCTGAAACTTTTACGTGCTCACTAGAAACTTTTACGTGCTCACCTGAAACTTCTACATGCTCACCTAGAAGTTTCTAGTGAGCACGTAAAAGTTTTAGGTGAGTACGTAGAAGTTTTAAGTGCGCACATGAAATTATTATTATTTTTTTTACCTTTTCTTGTCCCTTTAGGGGCTCTGTACAAATCCAAATCAGACAATTGTGGAAATGATGTGGCGGGTTTGGAATTACTGACATAAACTTATTAATAAGTTGATGCCTTATTACAATAAACAGCACAGCTTTGAAAAAAATATTTAATAGTTTCAATAATGTTTAAATTATTTAAAAAAAAACATTTTCTTCTCTCTGTGTCAAACTGATCAACTCTCCTGGTCTGTTCTCATTTATAGCTTTGATTTTTTTATGTGACAAATATGAAAATATAAAAGAAAGTAACATCTGCTACATGTGTGTAAAATGATCAAAGATTCAAGGAGTTTATATGTCATTCAACTCGTGTAAAAAGTTACCCTGGTCCCAGAGCAAGCCCAATCATAGAAATGAGAATATAAATATATACAAATATACAATAAAAAAAGAGAATAAAAGAAGAACACAATCAACTAGCCTTTGTAACAAATAGACAGAATAAAATAATTAACTGATCAGATATTTGATCAGAATTATTATTATTATTATTCCACTACACCAAGAATTTATTTATTATAAAGACTGTGGTTAAAACAGACACAGGAGATTTTTACTTTGAAGTTTTTAAGTCCATGTTCCTCAGTTTTATACCGTTGCTATGGTGGTTGCTATGGAGGCGACCAAGCTGAAGTGAATGAACGTTCAGAAAAAGAGAATGAAACATTCAAAGGAACAAACAAAGTTGTTTTTCTTTAATAAAACATTTTTAAAAATTCATTTACAGGTGTTTGAATAAGCTGCATCATGTGTCTGTGTTTGTTAAAGAGCAGAATCAGAAATGAATGAAAATGTTTATTTTGAAAAATGTGAAAGAATCACACGAAGCAAACGGAGTTAAAGCAGAAACTTTGCAATTTCCTGTTGAATCAGAAGAAGACGAAGGAGAAACAGAAAAACTAAGAAATAAAAAAAGAAAAAAAAATCTTTTCAATTAACGCAAAACAAAACAAACTTTAAATCACTTGATTACCTTCTTTTACATTTTCAAAAAGGAGTGGAAGGAAGAAAAACTTATTAATTTCCCTTTCACCAGTTTTAATTAATAACGGTCGACTTGGCCAAACTTTTATCTATATCTCTCTCTATGGTAAATAACCATATACACCTCCATATATATACATGCACATACATCTATATACATACACACATACATACACACATACATACACAAACACATATATATATATATATATATATATATATATATACATACATATACATACACACATACATACATATATACCCATATACAGATACATATATATATATATATATACATACATATACATACACACATACATACATATATACCCATATACAGATACATATATATATATAAAAAATTAATTTACAGGTGTTTTAATAAGCTGCATCATGTGTCTGTGTTTGTTAAAGAGCAGAATCAAAAATACTCCAGGATGCATTTGTTTGAGAATATTCAGCAGAAACTTGAATGTAGGTTTATTAGAATAATTTTTAAATGTAATTAAAGGAAAATCTGCCTCAGATTTCTGGGGTTTGTTGTTGTTGTTGTTGTTGTTTTGGTGAAATGGTTCAGTCTCCTCTATTTTTGGATCCTCAATAAAAAATAAAAATATGAATAAATAGTAAACTGTTTAGTGTGTGTGTGTGTGTGTGTGTGTGTGTGTGTGTGTGTCGCTGTGTGTCGCTCTTCTCATTCTGAACACGAGCTCCAACAGTGACAGAGCGTCACGTGACTTTTCTCTGACACACACACACACACACACACACACACACACACACACGGACAGAGAGAGAGGAGGAACACACACACTCAGAGAGAAACAGACAGAAACAGGTTCAGAGGATCATCAGCGTGAGCTCCGCGTTAGTCTGACAGCATTAACAATAATAATAGTTTTATTAATAATAATAATAAAGATGCCTCTGAGGGAGGAGCTGCTTAAATCCATCTGGCACGCCTTCACTGCTCTGGACGTGGATCAGAGCGGAAAAGTCTCCAAATCTCAGCTCAAGGTAAGAAACTTTACTTCACACACACTTTCTGACTGTGTGTGTGTGTGAGTGTGAGTGTGTGTGTGTGTGTGTGTGTGTGTGTGTGTGTGTGTGTGTGTGTGTGTGTGTGTGAGTGTGGGTGTGTGTGTGTGTGTGTGTGTGTGTGTGTG